>JAIFOV010000319.1:0-18834 GCA_020654155.1 Novius pumilus
AAGGTGCATTTCGGAAATATGCCGAAAAGTTCAAGTACGAACGGTGTATTTCGTTCGACCGTTTAGCAGTCAGAGTCCGAAAGGTGCATTTCGGAAATATGCCGAAAAGTTCAAGTACGAACGGTGTATTTCGTTCGAACATTTAGCAGTCAGAGTCCGAAAGGTGCATTTCGGAAATATGCCGAAAAGTTCAAGTACGAACGGTGTATTTCGTTCGAACATTTAGCAGTCAGAGTCCGAAAGGTGCATTTCGGAAATATGCCGAAAAGTTCAAGTACGAACGGTGTATTTCGTTCGAACATTTAGCAGTCAGAGTCCGAAAGGTGCATTTCGGAAATATGCCGAAAAGTTCAAGTACGAACGGTGTATTTCGTTCGACCATTTAGCAGTCAGAGTCCGAAAGGTGCATTTCGGAAATATGCCGAAAAGTTCAAGTACGAACGGTGTATTTCGTTCGACCATTTAGCAGTCAGAGTCCGAAAGGTGCATTTCGGAAATATGCCGAAAAGTTCAAGTACGAACGGTGTATTTCGTTCGACCATTTAGCAGTCAGAGTCCGAAAGGTGCATTTCGGAAATATGCCGAAAAGTTCAAGTACGAACGGTGTATTTCGTTCGACCGTTTAGCAGTCAGAGTCCGAAAGGTGCATTTCGGAAATATGCCGAAAAGTTCAAGTACGAACGGTGTATTTCGTTCGAACATTTAGCAGTCAGAGTCCGAAAGGTGCATTTCGGAAATATGCCGAAAAGTTCAAGTACGAACGGTGTATTTCGTTCGAACATTTAGCAGTCAGAGTCCGAAAGGTGCATTTCGGAAATATGCCGAAAAGTTCAAGTACGAACGGTGTATTTCGTTCGAACATTTAGCAGTCAGAGTCCGAAAGGTGCATTTCGGAAATATGCCGAAAAGTTCAAGTACGAACGGTGTATTTCGTTCGACCATTTAGCAGTCAGAGTCCGAAAGGTGCATTTCGGAAATATGCCGAAAAGTTCAAGTACGAACGGTGTATTTCGTTCGACCGTTTAGCAGTCAGAGTCCGAAAGGTGCATTTCGGAAATATGCCGAAAAGTTCAAGTACGAACGGTGTATTTCGTTCGACCGTTTAGCAGTCAGAGTCCGAAAGGTGCATTTCGGAAATATGCCGAAAAGTTCAAGTACGAACGGTGTATTTCGTTCGACCGTTTAGCAGTCAGAGTCCGAAAGGTGCATTTCGGAAATATGCCGAAAAGTTCAAGTACGAACGGTGTATTTCGTTCGAACATTTAGCAGTCAGAGTCCGAAAGGTGCATTTCGGAAATATGCCGAAAAGTTCAAGTACGAACGGTGTATTTCGTTCGAACATTTAGCAGTCAGAGTCCGAAAGGTGCATTTCGGAAATATGCCGAAAAGTTCAAGTACGAACGGTGTATTTCGTTCGAACATTTAGCAGTCAGAGTCCGAAAGGTGCATTTCGGAAATATGCCGAAAAGTTCAAGTACGAACGGTGTATTTCGTTCGACCAGTAGATGATACTAGGCCGGTTCTAGACCACTTCGAGCAAAACGTTTGGCGCATGCGCCGTTTTTGGTGGAGGTGCCATTCAAGTATGTCACTGTATTACCGACTTAGATAAAGGTTCTTAGTTTAGGTACTCACCGCTAGATGGCGAGGGTACTTACCGGTAGATGGCGCTGCAATTTTGGTGGATGAGCTGAAAAAATTTTTTTCCGCCTCGGGAATCGAACTCGCGATCGATTCGTGCGAATCCTAGTATGTAGACCGCTAGACCAAGGGGCTGACCGAAGGTTGATATAAAATTGTGGGATAAGAATCGTTGATGACATCATCATCTCTTATCATTTATGCTATCATTATCGCTTGTGCCCCCGTAATCGTTATCGATTACGATTAATTTGTCTTAATGACGACTTGATTACGATTATTGACTAATTTTTGTTAATGAAGTGATGATTACGTCGACGCAAATTATCAACTGATAGATAATTCGTTCTGTTTACTTGATTACGATTATTGACCAATTTTTGTTAATGAGGTGATGATTACGTGTAATATAAAAGTCGTCGCAAATTATCAACTGATAGATAATTCATAACGGTGGTTGTTCTGTTGCGGTTCTGTTTCTAAAAAACGGTGAGTAATTTCTTATTGACAATGTTAGTATTGTAATAGCTGTGTTTTTATAGTTGAAAAAAATGGATCTTTCAGAGTTGAATAAGGATTGCAAAAATTTGGGAACCTTTAAACCAATCAAGAAATTGTCGGAGTTCAAGATAAATGATACTATACCAATACTGGGAGCAAAGGTTGTGGAAACTCGTTATGGACCAAGTGTGATGTTGGATTCAGATGTCAACGTAGTTTTTCTTCCCAAGAAATATACAAATCGACTGAAGGATAATCTTGAACTTATTGGTAATGGCAAATATGCACTAAAAATTATCGATTTTGTGTCTTTAGCTAATTCACAAAATAAGTCTTGCGTATTTGAATTTGTTAATGTTTGAAACAATAATAAATCATGGAATATTGCGACAATGTAATGAGAAATTTCCATGAGGCTTTCAAGCTTTTACGGAAACACCAAAATTTAGATGATAAAGTAAGATGGTTAAGGTTAATTGGTAAACAATTAAGACTTTGCACTAAACTCTTAGAGGGAAATACGCTTGATCATGGTCAAAAATGAAAATATCAATGTGTATACAACATTTGAATAGATATAAATTGTTGCTGCGAAATCGTCAAGGTGGTCGCTTAGTATCTAATAATAAACAAGTAATTTGGGAAGACTGTAAATCAGCTTTTGCAAATAGAATCAGGAGCGGTATTGTTATTAATCTGAAACATATTGATATCAATAACTTTTTGAATGATGCTTTTATCCTCATTAAGAGAAGGTTGACATTCATGTGGCGTAAAAATGCAATTCTGAAAATTAATACATCATTTTGTGGAGAGTTTATTAAGAAATCTGGGGATGTAGAAAATTTCGATTTCAAATATTTTCCAACAAAAAATCACGTTATCGATAGAACAACATCCTTATCTGAATGGTTTCAAAATAATGTGAAAGATTCAATTCTTAAAAAACTTGAAGAGTTTGCTGAAAAAGACAGCGGCTTTGCGTTGCATTCCATAATTTCCCTTGAAGTAAATTTCAATAAAATCGACTTTAGTCTAAATGTAGGAAGTTCATACATCGATCTACCTCAATGTATAAAAAACAAAAAAGCTTGTGTAAATATAAAAAATAGAGATAATGCGTGTTTCGCCTGGTGTATAACAGCAGGTCTATTTCCTCAAAATCAACATGCTGATCGAACTTCATCATATCCACATTATTCCCATGTACTCAAATTGGAGAATATCGAATTTCCTTTGCAGTTGAAAGATATTAATTCATTTGAGTTATTAAATGATGTATCGGTGAATGTTTTCGGTTTAGAAAAAAATCGTTCATCAGGTTTCAAAGTAGTTCCTTTACGTATCACTCCAAAGAAAATAGATAATAAACATTTCAATTTATTGCTGATTCAGGATGAGTATTTTGATAATGATGAAGAAGAAGAAGAAGAAGAAGAAGATTATGATTCAATAAGATATCATTATGTTCTGATAAAAAATTTATCTCGTTTGGTATCATCTTCGTTTTCCAAGAAGGAACATTCAATATATATTTGTGATACATGTTTGAATTATTTCCATAATCAAACTAAAATGAATGATCATATCGAATACTGTCGTAAAAATAAACCAGCTAGAATACAATTTCCAGATTATACACATGTTGAATTCAAAAATCATGTCTTTAAACAGGAGGTACCTTTCGTGATTTATGCAGACTTGGAATCATATTTAAAAAGCATATCAACAAAAGTTTCATCTAAAACATTGAAATATCAACATCATATTCCCATCAGCATAGGCTATTATGTCAAATATCGATATGACAATGAAAATATTTCTCACTATAACAGTTATACCGGAGAAGATTGCATGAAATGGTTTTGTGATCAACTTGAAATTATTGCAGATGAAATATATGTTCGTATAAAAAACATTGAACCCATCAAAGATAAAATACCTTCTTTATCAGCGATATGTCATATTTGTGAAAAACCATTTTCCAAAAATGATGATATTGTAATAGATCATAATCATTTTACAGGCCAAGTGAGGGGATCAGCCCATGCAAATTGCAATTTACAATATAAAAAATCTTTCATGATACCAATTATATTTCATAACCTCAGCGGTTACGATGCACATTTTGTGATTCGTGAATTGATAAAAACAGGAAAAGTGATTTTGTTACCATTAAATAAGGAAAAATATATCTCATTCACAAAATATGATAGCAATACTGAAATCAAATATAGATTTATCGATAGTTTCCGCTTTTAGGAACATCAATTGAAAATTTAGCATCATATTTAAATCCCCATTCATTTCATAATTTACGATTTAATTTTCGTGATAAAAAACAAAACGATATCGATTTGTTAACTAAAAAAGGAGTTTTTCCATATGACTATGTAAACGGGTTTGAAAAGTTGATTACGACTACAAATCTTCCACGTAAAGAAGAATTCTATAATACTTTGAATGATTCAGATATTACGGAAAATGAATATAGACATGCACAAACTGTTTGGAGAACTTTTCATTGTCAAAATTTACTGCAATATTTAGAATTATATTTAAAGACAGATGTTTTACTTTTAGCGGATATTTTCGAAAATTTTAGATATAGCTCTCATGAAAAATATGGATTAGATCCTGCATGGTATTATTCGCTTCCCGGTTACACTTTTGATTGTATGTTGAAGTATACCAAGTGTAAATTAGAAATATTGAAAGATGTTGATATGATATTATTCATAGAAAAAAGCATTCGAGGTGGAATCAGTCAATGTTCGAACAGATATGCGAAAGCTAATAATAAGTACATGTCTTCTTATGATCCTAATAAAATTGATTCATATTTATTATACTTGGATGTGAATAATTTATATGGTTGGGCCATGAGTCAGTCATTACCTTTTGATAATTTCCAATGGTGGCATACTGATATAGATGTAATGCAAATAGACGATGACGCTTCAGATGGATATATTTTAGAAGTGGATATAGAATATCCTGAAACCCTTCATGATCATCATTCTGATCTACCCTTTTGTCCTGCAGTCAGTTTTCCTCCAGACTCTAAATATTCTAAATTATTGTTGACCTTGTATAATAAAGAGAAATATATTTTACACTATAGGAATTTGAAACAAATATTGAATCAAGGTTTGATTTTGAAAAAAATTCATCGTGTTCTGAAATTTCAACAAAGTAAATGGTTGAAACCTTATATAGATTTTAATACCGATCTTAGGACAAAGTCTCAGAATGATTTCGAAAAAAATTTGTATAAATTAATGAATAATGCAGTTTTTGGTAAAACCATGGAAAACGTTCGGAAACATCGTATCGTTAAAATAAAGAATAAATGGGGAGGTCGTTACGGAGCTAAAAATTTGATAAATAGTCCAAATTTCAAAAATCGAACCATTATTGATGAGAATACATTAGTTATCGAAATGAGTAAAACTAGTCACTTCTTCAATAAACCAATCTATATTGGATCGGCTATATTGGATATTGCCAAAATTTGTTTATACGATTTTCATTATAATTACATGTTTCAAAATTTTAAAAATTTCAACTCTTGTATGTCGATACCGATTCCTCATTTACAATATTTCTTCTGAAGATCCGTACGAGGTGATACGTAGAGACTGTCACACTCATTTCGATACATCAGATTATAAAGACAATAATATTTTCAACATTCCTCGAGTAAACAAGAAAGTTATTGGACTCATGAAAGATGAGAATCATGGATCGATAATGACTGAATTCGTAGGTTTACGCTCTAAAATGTATTCTTTCAGAATTGAGGATGATCGTATCGTTAAAAAAGTCAAAGGTATCAAGAAAGGAATTGTGAATAAAATAATAACATTTGAAGATTATTTGAAATGTTTGAATGAAAATGTTTGCAAGATAATTACTCAACGAAATATCGTTTCGCAGCAACACAATATTTTCTCAATTCAACAAGACAAAGTGGCCTTATGTAGCAATGATAATAAAAGATCGTTGATTCCTTATTCACACGAAACACTTGCATGGGGACACTTTCGTTTAAATTGTTAATTTAAGATTAGTGTAGACAAAAATAAATATGTTTAATAAAAATTTATTCAATTTTTGAGTTGATATCTCTCACAACCTTATCCTTAATGTAGTACATACAATCACAGAATGCATATTCATTTATAGAGGTAACATTATTCATTTCAGCAGAATCGTAAATCATTTGTGTCAAAGTCCATAAATCCGATCTTCCAAATACCGACAAACGATTTTTATAATATTCAAAAAAATTCAAATTTTTCAACATATTCAGTTTACTTCTGATTGGAACTCCAATATTCAGTATATCGAGAACATCATAATATTCGAAACATAAACAAGAATCAAGTTTTTCCACTTTTAATCGCATCATCTTCATAGGAGTATCTAGTTGAATTTTCAATTCGTGATTCATGTTTCCTTTTCCAAAACTAGCATCAACTGGGAAAAGATGGAAGTCATCAAGATCCAGGAATGAAATGAAGTTATAGAGAGTATCCCATTCTTCATAGTTCAAAACGATCCAAATATCGGGAATATCGGTAGAAATTCTTACAACTGGTGCAAAATCTCTCGTTGGACTTAAGCCACATTCCACCAAACGATAACCGATAGTAAATACAGATTTCAAAATGAGATGCTTTTCGTGAGCAGCCCGTTGTTCGTAAGTGAAAAACAATTCATCGTTGACGTTGAGGATTTCATCGGACAACGATGATGGAGAAGATTGTACCATCGTGTTAACCTTTCACTAAATCGTTTGCAACTGTACTGATTTTTTATAGTTTGTTATCATTATTTATCCAAGAATCATGCGATTTATCTAGACCCAACCAACGTACTAGAATTTTGTTTCCTTTTCGTCGAAGTACCTTTTCAATTAGAAACACGTTCGGCTGATGTGTTTTTGTAGTTCGAATTCATAAAAGCCCCTTTGATGGGTCTGTGACGTTCATCCTCGAGAAGGTACGTTACCGGGTTAGTTATTTGCACTTTGATAACTTTGAACAGTTCCGTGGTCCAGTTTGGAGTATAACCTTTGGCAAATATATGCTTCATCTTACTAATTCGTACCATATCACCAACTTTTATTTTATTTGCACCAGCAATTTTTATATGAGTGTATATCGATTTAAGTAGTTGTTTTTCATTTTGCCTTGTAACATCACAAGGTCTCATATTGATAGTGCTATGTTTAGTTTGATTATAGACATCAACAATTTCGGGTAAAATCTGGGTCCATTCGTATACACCATTCAAACTAAAATAGAGATAAAGTTTTGCCTTCAAAGTTCTGATAACTCGTTCGACGATAGCAGCTTTCTTGATACTAAAACTGGTGTAATGATTGATATTATGCTTCTTCATTAACGTTTGAAATGTGCGATTGAAAAATTCTTTTCCTTGATCAGTTTGTAGATTATTCGGCTGACGTTCACTAGTACGTAAAATGTCTGAAAAAGCCTTTGTAACAGTTTCTCCATTTTTCGAATGCAACGGTCTAGCCCATACAAATTTTGAGAAGCAATCAATTACAACTAGAATGTATTTGAAATTATCATTTTCTTTAGCGTACATATCCATTTGTCCGAGATCACACTGCCATAAATCATCCATTCCTTTTATTATGGTACGTCGTCGAGGAAACTTTTTTCTTGCTGGTCGATGAAGTTCGCGAACCACTTGAATTTTCTCCTTACTGTGCTGCATGTTGTATCTGAATCGAAATAGATAATGAAAATGTTAGATGTTTCATTCATTTATATATTATTCTGATAATTTAGGAATGCTTTTGGGTGGAATAGTTGTATCTTCAACAATTTTCCTTTTACGTTTAATATTCTTATATTTCTCTTCCAGATTTGTTAGTTTTTCCATAATTTCGGAAACTTTCGTCGTTATTGAAGATATGTTCATTCCGAGATCGCTTATATTCTTTCTATTCTCTTCATGCTTTTTCTCATTATTTTCTTCCATTTTCATCACAACATTTTCATGATCAGTTAGTTTTACTTTTATGTATAATAGTTTTTTAATCAATTCAGATCTAGTCGATTCCAAGTTTGCAGTTAGTTGTTTGACGACGTCATTCCTCTCATTGTTAATGGTCTCTTTAAAACTAGTCACAATCGTTTTCACATATTCTACCGTTGCAGCATCATTATTATCAACTGGATATTTCACGTTACATAGTTTACGATGTGATATATCGAAGTTACCATCTTTTGTTAAAGGAAAACTGATGAAATTATCTTGTTTGAATCGTCTTACGAGCTGTGTCGATTGCGATGAACGTCCAAACTTATCCAACGACATATTGGAAGTGAGAGCTAATATATTACTCCAGCTTCTCTTAATTCTTCAACAATTGATAATATTTCATTATCATTAGAATTATTTCCAGCTTGTTTCGATGCATATAAAAGACGTAAACGAGCAACAAGTTCCGAAATTTCGTTCCAATAAACGTATTCTTTAGGAGATTATTATATGTCATATAACCACTCCCTTCATTCGAAAACAATTTTTTATAATACTGAGGTATTTAAATCCACTATTTCCTTTTATTTGCTCATCAGCTTGCGATTTTCGTTTATGTGCATTAGTTATCATTAATATAGTCTTGTAATTTTGCAAATCATTATCAGTGTAGTCAGCATACGGATTCTTTTTGAAGATGAGGTTATAAAGTCCTCAGTACCTGGAAATCTTTCATCTTTAACCAATATTTCCCCAGTTCTTTGTACAAAATCAATTAGCGTTTTCCCATTATCCATTTGGATGATTCCGGATCGTACTTTGGTCCATATGCGTGATCATGTTCGTTACGATTGGTAAAAGCTGTCAATATGTGTTTTCTAACTAGTGGTGGATATTGTTCTAAATATTCTTCTGCGATGCTTGGTGTCTTTAACATATCCTCGTGAAATTTATTCGATGAAGCTTCATTTTTTACGAATACGGAATCATTAAACTCATCATCATCGTCACACTCTTGCTTACTCTCAGCTATCACATCTGTAGGTAGGAAATCAACATTTTTATCAAAAAGAATTTTTGGTGTGATTGGAGATGATGTTGTTGGTTTCGGAGTCGAACTTGTTGACTTAGGTATTGAGAGCAGCAGTTTTTTCAATCTTTCGTGAGCATCTGATGTTGGAGTTGTCTGTTTACTTGTTAACAACCTTGTATGTTTAGTTGTCTCACCTGTTAACAACCCTGTCTGTTTTGCTGTACCTGTTAACAACCCTGTCTCTTTTGTTGTTGTACCTGTTAACAACCCTGTCTCTTTTTTAGTTGTTGTTCCATTATTCAATTCATCCTCTGTTGTACCTGTTAACAACCCTGTCTCTTTTTTAGTTGTTGTTGTTGTTGTTGTTCCATTGTTCAATTTATTCTCAATTCGAGAAAGTCTACTGGTAATTGGTGAATATATTCGTTTCAATGTTTCATCTGTTTCCAACTTTCCCATTTTTAATGCAACATATTTTTTCCGTACATCTTTGATCAGTTGTTGAACTTTCAGCTTTCGACGATGTTCTCGTGATAAGCGGTCAATCTTAGACTTCATATTGAAATGAATAGACTTTTTGAAAATCAGAGTTTTATATATTTATCGAATCCGAACGATATCTACCATTATCCAATGGAAAATCTTTTACGATCACAATGAAACTGTGAGAATCGTAATTCCAACAGTAGGAACAAAGTTCTTTAAATTTTTCGAAAGACATGTCGGGGGATACATGTTCGTCGAATGCATGTTTCAAATTCATTTCATCTTGTTTGAAGAGAACTATAATATTGGAATTATCTCGTATTAATTGTTTCTGTAATTTCGAATATGTTTGTGTAACGACAAAGCAGTCTATATGTTTATGTCTTCCGAATGAATAGTAGGCCTGTATTTTGTTCTGTTTCTCACAAGGAACATCATCAAAAATGAAAATGGAATTCTCCTTAGCTTCTGACGGATCTAAAATATCCTCGTTTTCTCGAAAAGGATAATAACCGATTTCTGGAATTGTATTCATAACCTCCTCCAATAATCTATATTTAGGTTGATACAGACTTTTCGAGAAAATATACACATTTTCAAATTTCAAACCATTCCGATTGAAAAGAACTGATAAGAGTGCATTCGATTTACCGCAACCACTCGGTCCCGAAAATAAAAATCTACAGCTATTCGGAAATAGGCTACCATGTTTTGAAAATGTAGTTTCATTATCAGAACAAAAATCAAGATTTTCGATGGTCAACTCTTCTGGATGTTGTTCGATATTCATCTTGAGATAAACTGACTGGAATTCTAAATTGTAATATGCTATAAATATCTTGTATTGTTTAATCTTTCCAAAATTGCAGTCAACAATAAAAACAATCAAATTAAGGTAATAAATATCAATGGGTGGTTGGTAAACTAACTCAATCGAATGGATTTGAATAATTTGCTGAAATCAGCGAAATACCAACAGCTATAAAATCGATTGAGATAAAAATAATTGATCGAAATCAAAGCTGAATCGAGGAAAATAATGAGGAAAAAATAATGAGATAAAAATAATTGACTGAAATCAGAATGTGATTAATCCTTCAGTTGAGTAAAGGCATAAGATGGGTAAGTTCGAAAATGCTTTTCTTCGTGCAAATCTAATGATTGATTTTTCAGATGAAATTGTAGGCAAATGTTATCGTCATTTGAGAGAACAGGGATGTTTTGTTAGTGGATAAGAATCATGAAATTGTTCATTTACTTTTAATTTTTAGCGCCACGGACTAGAAATTAAAGTGGCTGCTCTGGCGTCGCAGCCAGAGCAACCGGACTTGAACATATATACTTATGTGGGAAAAAAAAGGATATGCTATATTTATTTCAAAAATTAATGAAAACGAGCACAAAGTGCTCGTTTTTAATGAACTGTAAGTAAATAACCTTAAAGTAAAACTTATCTAATTTATTTTCATTTTCAGTCAATACATGCGATGGGGGTGAGTAATTAATGAAAAAATTATATGTGAAGTTATATTTATCATTTTTACAGATTATAAAAATAAACGTTAAATTATAAAATTGCAATTATTATGAAATTTTCCTAATTTGTTCGCTTAGCGGTAAATACTCTAGAATATTATCATGAATAATGATGCAATAGGCACGTGTTCCAGCAGGAAAACCATTCTTCGATTCAATTTCCAATTTCACATCCACTGTTGTCGATTTGAACGATTCATCTCTGCGGGAACAATCAATAATAAACATTGTTCTCGATTTAAATGAAACATAATCCAGATTTGCTGTTCTCTTTTGTCCATTATATAATTCCATAAATTGCGAATAGTTATTATAGGCTTCTCCGTAGTTGTTCAATCCGAAATTCAAACGAGTCTGTTCTTGAGGATAGAATTCTCCATTCAACATTAATCGTAAATCTGATATATCGATATTGTCGAAAAGATTAGGATCGGCTCCATCATTATATTTTCGATTAGTCTGAAAGCAGCAAATAACATATCGAGGACAATCCAATGCCGTTGTTGTTTTAACATTCCAAACTTCTTTCGTAGCATTTGTCGTTAGCGATGGTAACTCGTGAATTTCCCATTTTCGGAACGGTATCAATATCGGCTTATCGATTTTGATGGCTTCCAATAACCTGAGTTTCAAATCATCGTTTGGAGAAATATGTTTAACTTTCAATTCCATATTGGTAATTTCAATATTTGCACTTGTTTCTGTAGTTGTTGTTGGTGATGGATTTATTAAGATTGCATTTTTGTCATTTCTGGATCTTACAAATCTTAATGTTTGTTTACCGCTTATAGCCAATTTGTAATCGTTGAATATATTCAAGAAATGGCGAAGCGGTATTCTAACAAAGAAAGCACCATCCTTTTGCACTAAAGGTTTACTAGGAAAATTCCATCCTGCAATCGACAATTCTTTGTTGGCAGATTGATCGTATGTTAAAAAACCTCTAACGGTGCTTATTATTCCAGGATCTCTAACACTATCTACTTCATATCCACACAATTCATAATGTATCGACTCAAAAAGAAACGCACCGAAATTGTTTACTAATTCCACATTAGTTGATGCGTTTGAGATTAATTTACCAGATATGGATACAACCGCTTCATGCATCAATAACCAAACATCAGGTCGATTGATTGTAATCTCTATGATATCATTATTTTCGAAAGATTTTATGTAAGGTAGATATGTTCGTGATTCCACTTTGACGATAGAATCATCGTTGGTGATTGGCTGGAAGAGGTTGAATAGGTTTCCGGACAACATACCCGATAGATTCGAGAAATTTTTATCACTGAGCGATAATTTTCCTCCACGCACTGTCGTCGTCGGCCGTTTGTCGACTAATGAATCTTTAGCAAACCAGTTCGGATATTTATAAGTTTGAGTTTGCTCAAAAATTAGTACCATTTTTTTTCAATTCTAATCTTACAATTATATCTTCTCCTCGAAAATCGACAGATCTAAAATCTTGATCCAAAATGTTCAAAGTAATGTTATGGATTTTGGTTTGAGTCACAGGAAGATAAATTAACGTTGTTGGTGTTTCGTCGATTGCGTAACCAGGATCTACGCTTATTGCAAACTCGTAAATATTGTGTGATCGTTTGCCGTTATAAAATGAGCCTTCGGTTATATTGCAATCAACCTGTATAGTTCTCACATCAACTATGTGAACGGGTAAATCTGATCTATGAATTTTCCTGATTTGAGAATTGATGGTGAAAAACCCAATAATCGTCGCAACGATTTATCTTTTGTGAAATCGAAAGAATATTTTTCATGAAATATTTCACACTTAAGAAGGTTGTTGTTCGGTCGAAGGAAAATGTACTCTTATTCGAAAATCTCCGTTCTTCGTCAGTGAGTAGGTCTTTTTCAAAACTGCTTCTATATCTTCAATTTCATACGTTCCCGTTGGAATAATGATATCTTTTTGCTCACCACTGTCCGTTTTATAATAGAAATGTGTATCGTCTGTTACATTGGGAATTGTATTGTACGTGTAAAATCCTACAAGAGCTAATCCGTAACTAAACTGAGGATCCAACTCGATCGGGGGTACAAAATCTGCGCTCAGTGTTGAAGTATTACCTTTCAAAGTGAACAGCAGCGACATGACTGGCTTGGAATGAAAATTTGTTGATATTTATATCATTTTATTGATGAGAAAATCCAAACACAAATGACCGCATATGCTAGTATTAAAATTCTGATACCGATCGCGATTATACAATATTTCCTTACAGTTTAAATATTTCACTAATTCAATTGGAGGTGGTAAATTTCCGAAAGAGTCGTAAAATTCTGCGACACTGTTCCTTTTGATATAAGCCACCCAATGAGTCCCTATGCCTTCGTGAGAATCGAGATTTACGATTCCACATTCAACCGTTTTAGGTTTTTCGGTAATGTATCACGCATGAAAATTCCTCGAAAATTGGGAATTTTCTTGATTTTAGCATAATTTTGAATTTCATAGTCGTAAAGTGCTCGATTGGGTAGCCCAATTAGTTTTTTTTATTTTTTTGAGATTTAAGATAAAGTCCAAAACCTTTTTTACATTTCTTCACATAAAGTCCTCTACCAATCGATTCCATTTGATGATTATGTCGTTTATCTTCCTCTAATCTTTTCTAGCATTTTTAGCATCAATGATAGTTTTCGCGACTGCGCTGGTTCCTCCAAGAATAGAACCTAAAGCTGATAGTCCCGCAAATATTGGGATGAGTGGTAAAACTCCCCCCGATTTAGCCTCGAATGGAATTAATCTAGGTACTCGAATATTTCGTTTTCCACCAACTTTTCGTATCGCAGCTTTGGCAGTCCTCATGGCAAATAGTGTTGATTTATGTAAATCATTAGTGTTCTTTGCTCTTTTCAGCGCTTTCCGTATTGGTAGAACAACATGAGATCTGAATGACTTTTTTTTGTGGTTACCGATTCCCATTCCAAAATGACGTTTCACTTTCATCGCACCAGATACTGCTAATGATGCTAATCTCTCCTTCAAATCAGCGTCTATGGATTTAAATCGCTGCCAAGCTTTATTTTGCAAAATCTCGTCGTCGGCTTTATGTCTTGCACTTAAATCCTTATTTTTCCAATAGACTAAATCGTGTTCTTTGCAAGCTTGATCTAGTTTATTTATTCCAGGATCGTTGTTTCGCAAACGCTCTTCTATATGTGTTCCAGGACCACACCACTGATAACCAGGTAAATGAGCTTCGACAGGTAATTTGTTGATTAATGCGTTCAATAAACCCCCTCCTTCGGAGAAGAGTACCATATTAATGTTGGATTTATCCTTCAACTTGTGTTATTTATACAAATTGATGATGGTGCATTTTAATAATCGGGAACATCTACACCTGAGAATTTGCGATGTACGCAAAAAGATTTCTGCATTATTTCCTGTTCTTGGATACATTTCGAACACTTTAGTTTCCTGGGTGCAACACCATCAAAATGATCCTCTTGATTTTCAGTATTGAAATGTTGTGTACAGGGTAGATACATTATCAAACGTTCCTGAGAATTTTTTGGAATCATCGGCCAAATGATTGATAGTTCAGATGGTTTAATTCTCTTCAGGTAATTTAGTGGTAATCTTTCAATATCCTCCTGTTTCCAAAACACTATTGAACTTTTTCCCACCACTAAATCGTAAAATTTCAATAGAAAATCACACATTGTTATTTTCGGTTGAATAATAAAAATGAACTGATATAATCATGTAATTAAGCTTCTTATTTATAATTGTGATAAGATATTATCATGATCAGTCATTTGTATAAAAGTGTGTTTCTTCACAATAGATAATTAGTCTGATATAAACGTTAAATATGCGAGTATACGTTGTAGATATTCAGGGTTTTATCGTGAATGGACAGTTTTGTCCGAAAGAACTGGCGATATGTTGCGAAAAAAAAGATATTGAACACTTCGTTTTCAAACCACCTACACCATTCAGGTTTTTATCAGAAGCTGATAAAAAAACTGCTTATTATTTGGAGAACAAGCATCACGGAATTCCTTATTCGAGCGGTGACATTCCATATAACAAAATCAGCTATATTATCAAGAAATATTTACGTGAAGCTGATCTAATTTACGTTTGTGGTCATCAAAAGAAGGAATTTCTGCAAAAGGAATTGGAAAAAATGCCGAAAATTTACAATATTGAGAATGATGATGATCGTCCTCCGAAGTTTACGAAACATCCACCACAATGTTTATGTCATAGAGGTGAAAAAAACGTGTTTTGTGCATTACTTAACGTTGAATGTATAGAACGATGGCTGAATTCAGACCAGGATAATTGAGTAAGTTATCAAAATTCTTGTGCACTGATGTAAGAATTGTTATATAAAATTGCTTGCACATACAATGCAGCAACAGTTGCTTACATCATCTCGACACAAGATGATCGATAAATTTTTAATGTTGATTCTTCTAGTTATTAGTTCACATCAGCTCAATGTTCAGCAAGGAGAAGAATTTTTAAAGCGATATGACTATATTTGGAATAATGGAACAACTGCTGCAATTCAAAGTGCTAATGCAAGTTTCGATGCAAGTGATATAACCGATGCTATCATCAGATTTCAAGATTTTTATAACATTTCGGCTACGGGGATCTTAGATGAGCAGACGTTGGAATTCATGAGTGGAAAAAGATGTGGAAATACTGATAATCCACACCGATTCCACCTGGGAACTCATAAATGGAATAAAACGAACATTTCTTGGAAATTTCTTTATGGAGATCAAGAAGACAAAGCAATCGCAAAAAATGTTTCGATGAATGGGAAAAAGAATCTGGTCTTCAATTTAAAATGAATGATACACTTGCAGACATCGTAATATCGTTCGGTGATAAGCGACATAGAGAATTTACAAAGTGTCAAGGATCAAGTTTTTGTTTAAGTGCACTCGATGAAGGTGTGTTAGGACATGCATTCTATCCTAAAGGTGATGATAAATGTATTGAAATTCATTTGAATAGGAAAGAAAACTGGTACAAGAATATTGATACAAATTTACCTGACGGATCGGTTTCAATGTACTATGTTTTATTGCATGAAATCGGTCACGCTTTAGGATTAGATCATTCAGGTGTAAATACATCCATTATGTTTGCATTCTACAGATTTAACGAAAAACGAAAAATTGAATTATCATTCGATGACAAAAACGCAATTCAATATTTCTATGGAACTCCTCCTCCTCCTCTTCCTCATTATCCTACACCTCCCCCTACTGTAATTGCTAAAACAAAGAAACCTCCTACTGTTCCCGAACTATGTGCAATCAAGCAGAAATTTCATAAGATATTCATTCTTAACAAACATTTTTATATCTTTTATAAACGATGGGTGTGGATTGTACCTTTAGAAAAATCTAAGATGAAATCACCTCCATCTGCAGTAGATGTGAAGACTTTCATGCGAATGTCAATTCCTTCATTCAAAAAAGATGGGTTTATGTATCAAAAATCTTCTAACGATCACGTTATATTTATTTACGATAATTTCTATCACGCTATAGATCCACAAAATTTCAGAGTGCTATATAGTAAAAGCATGGAAACGTTGGGTGGTATTTCTAAGGGAACAAAAATAAATGCTGCTTTTCAATCTTATACCGGCAAAACGTTTATTCTCTTTAATAATACTTATGTTATGGAAGTTGATGAAGAACGATATTCTATGAAAAAAATAAAATATCTTTATGAAATTTTCCTGGAATACCATCAAATGTTGATCATGCATTCAGATATACAAATGGAATTCTTTATTTTTTCAAAGGTGATATGGTTTACGAATTCAATGAGTTTCTAGGAAAAACTTTAGGATCACATCCATATAGTTTAGAAACAACATTCGATATATCATGTCAATCAGATGATGTTTTAGATAGATTGAAAGAATTGTTAACGTTAATCATTTCAAAAAACTTATTACATATGGAGATGAGACTGATGAAGATGATTAGAGCGTTTTATTTTTCTCTTAACTTTGTAAGTGGGGGTCGCATGATAAATTAAATATGTATGGCAAATAAAATGTTTATTCACGTTTACAATTTTTTTCATTTCAAGATATCAATTAATAAGTCAATCCCCAAAAGATTTATTTGGTGATGATGAGCTTCGACCTGCATTATAGATAATCTCTCATGTTGATTAGACTTGCTGTTGACAACGATGTGGTATCACTAATGTCCTACGTTCATCATCAATTTGTGTATGTAATATTTGACAGTCTACACAATCATGCCAACGAATAAATCTAAATAACGGAGTTATTTTACAACGATCACACCAATAATCATCATTTTGAATAACTCTACTGAACATATTCGCAGTCTTGATGAGTTGATGTTTAAGTAGCCTATAGAAAATATGATCATCTTCTATCCAGCAAAGATCTTGACGACTCGCACCAGCTCTACCAATTCTTACATAACAATCGTGACAATAATTTCCTAAATGTTTTCTTAATTGATCTGGTTCCGATGTAGACCATCTGTACCGCTGCATAAAGTCTACGTCGACGTGTCCGCGTGAAGCACCTTCGAAAACATGCATAACATGCATGAATTCTGCGGAACCAACCCACTGCTTAGCTGCCAAATATATGCCCATTGTTGTATTTCTTCCATCCCAAAATTGTAGTAATCTATGCGCCTGCCACTTAGGAATAGGGTCGGTTCCATTTTTAATAGCATAGTTAATAACATATGCTATTAATTCTCGCGGTAGTTCGTCTATGTCATCCCAGTAATGCAAATGGTCTTTAATAACTTTTCTTACACTGAACTCTTTCAAACTTAACGGTTTCGTTACAAAAGGTCTCACACTCATTGTATTGATACCTCACGTTTTTTTAGAAACAGAACAACCACCGTTATGAATTATCTATCAGTTGATAATTTGCGACGACTTTTATATTACACGTAATCATCACCTCATTAACAAAAATTCGTCAATAATCGTAATCAAGTAAACAGAACGAATTATCTATCAGTTGATAATTTGCGTCGACGTAATCATCACTTCATTAACAAAAATTAGTCAATAATCGTAATCAAGTCGTCATTAAGACAAATTAATCGTAATCGATAACGATTACGGGGGGCACAAGCGATAATGATAGCATAAATGATAAGAGATGATGATGTCATCAACGATTCTTATCCCACAATTTTATATCAACCTTCGGTCAGCCCCTTGGTCTAGCGGTCTACATACTAGGATTCGCACGAATCGATCGCGAGTTCGATTCCCGAGGCGGAAAAAAATTTTTTCAGCTCATCCACCAAAATTGCAGCGCCATCTACCGGTAAGTACCCTCGCCATCTAGCGGTGAGTACCTAAACTAAGAACCTTTATCTAAGTCGGTAATACAGTGACATACTTGAATGGCACCTCCACCAAAAACGGCGCATGCGCCAAACGTTTTGCTCGAAGTGGTCTAGAACCGGCCTAGTATCATCTACGGTGTATTTCGTTCGACCATTTAGCAGTCAGAGTCCGAAAGGTGCATTTCGGAAATATGCCGAAAAGTTCAAGTACGAACGGTGTATTTCGTTCGACCATTTAGCAGTCAGAG
>JAIFOV010000791.1:0-18773 GCA_020654155.1 Novius pumilus
TGTCCCACCAATCTGCGCTTCAGGGACTCCGAAACCCACGACACTCGCCCCCATATGAATCACCCACGGCTATTCACCCCCACCGTGGCAGAGGGAAAGGCACAACCAGGCCCATCCAGCGCCCCGATGCTCTCGAACTAGCACCCAGAGCCAAACCGAGATCATGGGGCTCAAAACGGTGGTTGCGGCCGTCTGGGGAGCCCAGGACCATACGCCGATGCCCAGGCATTCATACAACAGCTGCCTATTAACGAACAGCTAGCGTATGGATGCCTGGATATCGGCGTGTTGCTCCTGGGCCTCGAGGACGGCGGAAACCACAGTTTTGAGACCTTTGTCTCGAATTGGCTCTGCGTGGCTAGTTCGGGAGCATCGTTGGCGCTGGATGGGCCCGTTTGTGCCTGTCGCACTGCCACGGTCGGTTGAATAGCCGTGGGTCCCCTCAATCTGCGCTCCAACGAAACCCACGACACCCGCCCCGATATGGACCACCCACGGCTATTCACTACGACCGTACCAGTGGGACAGGTACAACAAGGCCCATTCAGCGCCCCCGATGCTGTCGAACTAGCAAACCAGAGCCAACTCGTAACCGACGGTGTCAAAACTGTGGTTTCGGCCTTCCTCGAGGCCCAGGAGCAAGACGCCGGTCTCCAGCCCTCCATACGCTAGCTGTTCTTAATTAGTCAGCTGTTGTATGAATGACTGGGCATCGGCGTATGGTCCTGGGCTTCCCAGATGGCCGAAACCACCGATTTGTGCCACATGGTCTCGGTTTGGATGGGCTTCTCTAAAACGGTGGTTGCGGCCATCTGGGAAGCCAAGGACAATGCGGCGATGCCCAGGCATTCATACAACAGCTGACTAATAACGAACAGCTAGCGTATGGATGCCTGCAGACCGGCGTCTTGCTCCTGGGCCTCGAGGACGGCGGAAACCACAGTTTTGAGACCTTTTGTCTCGAATTGGCTCTGCGTGGCTAGTTCGGGAGCATTGTTGGCGTTGGATGGGCCCGTTTGTGCCTGTCGCACTGCCACGTTCGGTTGAATAGCCTTGGGTCCCCCTAATCTGCGCTCCAACGAAACCCACGACACCCGCCTCGATATGGACCACCTACGGCTATTCACTACTACCGTGGCAGTGCGACAGGCACAACCGGGCCCATCTAGCGCCAATGATGCTCCCGAACTAGCCGCGCAGAGCCAATTCCAGACAAAGGGTCTCAAAACTGTGGTTTCCGCCGTCCTCGAGGCCCAGGAGCAACACGCCGATATCCAGGCATCCATACGCTAGCTGTTCGTTATTAGTCATCTGTTGTATGAATGCCTGAGCATCGGCGTATGGTCCTGGGCTTTTCAGATGGCCGAAACCACCGTTTTCAGCCCCATGGTCTCGGTTTGGCTCTGGGTTGCTAGTTCGACAGCACCGGGGGCGCTGGATGGGCCTCGTTGTGCCTTTCCCACTGCCACGGTGGGGGTGAATAGCCGTGGGTGATTCATATGGGGCGAGTGTCGTGGGTTTCGGAGTCCCTGAAGCGCAGATTGTGGCGGGACAAACGGCTATTCAACCGACCGGCAGTGGAAAAGGCACAACCCGGCCCATCTGGCGCCCCCAATGCTTCGAACTAGCAACCCTAGAGCCCAAACCGAGACCATGGCGTATGGTTCTGGGCTTCTCAGACGAAACCCACGACAACCGCCTCGATATGGACCACCCACGGCTATTCACTACGACCGTGGCAGTGCGACAGGCACAACCGGGCCAATTCAGCCCCATCAATCTCCCGAACTAGCCACGCAGAGCCAATTCGAGACAAAGATTCTCAAAACTCTGGTTTCCGCCGTCCTCGAGGCCCAGGAGCAACACGCCGATATCCAGGCGTCCATACGCTAGCTGTTCGTTATTAGTCAGCTGGTGTATGAATGACTGGGCATCGGCGTATGATTCTGGGCTTTTCAGACGGCCGAAACCACCGTTTTGAGCCCCATGGTCTCGGTTTGGCTCCGGGTTGCTAGTCCGGGAGCATCGGGGGCGCGCCCGATGGGCCCGGTTGTGCCCCATGGTCTCGGTTTGGCTCTAGGTTGCTAGTTCGAGAGCACCGGGGGCGCTGGATGCCTTTCCCACTGCCACGGTGGTGGTGAATAGCCGCGGGTGCCCCCAATCTGAGCTCCAACGAAACCCACGACACCCGCCTCGATATGAACCACCCACGGCTATTCACTACTACCGTGGCAGTGCGACAGGCACAACTGTGCCCATCTTGCGCCAATGATGCTCCCGAACTAGCCACGCAGATCCAATTCGAGACAAAGGGTCTCAAAACTGTGGTTTCCGCCGTCCTCGAGCCCAGGCACGCCGATGCCCAGGCATTCATACAACAGCTGACTAATAACGAACAGCTAGCCTATGGCTGCCTGGATATCGGCGTGTTGCTCCTGGGCCTCGAGGACCCCGGAAACCACAGTTTTGAGACCCTTGGTCTCGAGTTGGCTCTGGGTTGCTAGTTCAGCAGCATCGGGGGCGCTGGATGGGCCTGGTTGTAATCGTCCCACTGCTAGGGTCGTTGTGAATAGCCGTGGGTGGTCCATGTCGGGGTGGGTGTCGTGGGTTTCGTTGCAGCGCAGATTGGGGGGACCCACAGCTATTCAACCGAACGTGGCAGTGCGACAGGCACAACCCGGCCCATCTGGCGCCCCGATGCTCTTGAACTATCAACCCAGAGCCAAACCGAGACCATGGGACACAAAACGGTGTTTCCGGCCACCTGTGGAGCCAAGGACCATACGCTGATGCCCAGGCATTCATACAACAGCTGACTAATAACGAACAGCTAGCGTATGGATGGCTGGATATCGGCGTGTTGCTCCTGGGCCTCGAGGACGGCGGAAACCACAGTTTTGAGACACTTTGTCTCGAATTGGCACTGCGCGGCTATTTCGCAAGCATCGTTAGCGCTGGATCGGCCCAGTTTTGCCTGTCGCACTGCCACGGTCGAAGTGAATAGCCGCGGGTGGTCCATATCGGGGCGGGTGTCGTGGGTTTCGTTGGAGCGCAGATTGGGGGGACCCACGGCTATTCAACCGACCGTGGCAGTGCGACAGGCACAAACGAGCCCATCCAGCGCCCCCGATGCTCTCGAACTAGCAACCCAGAGACAAACCGAGACCATGGAGCTCAAAACGGTGGTTACGGCCATCTGGGAAGCCCAGGACCCTACGCCGATGCCCAGGCATTCATACAACAGCTGACTCATAACGAACAGCTAGCGTATGGATGCCTGCAGACCGGCGTCTTGCTCCTGGGCCTCGAGGACGGCGGAAACCACAGTTTTGAGACCTTTTGTCTCGAATTGGCTCTGCGTGGCTAGTTCGGGAGCATCGTTGGCGCTGGATGGGCCCGTTTGTGCCTGCCGCACTACGACGGTCGGTTGAATAGCCGTGGGTCCCCTCAATCTGCGCTCCAACGAAACCCACGACACCCGCCCCGATATGGACCACCCACGGCTATTCACTACGACCGTACCAGTGGGACAGGTACAACAAGGCCCATTCAGCGCCCCCGATGCTGTCGAACTAGCAAACCAGAGCCAACTCGTAACCGACGGTCTCAAAACTGTGGTTTCGGCCTTCCTCGAGGCCCAGGAGCAAGACGCCGGTCTCCAGCCATCCATACGCTAGCTGTTCTTAATTAGTCAGCTGTTGTATGAATGACTGGGCATCGGCGTATGGTCCTGGGCTTCCCAGATGGCCGAAACCACCGTTTTGTGCCACATGGTCTCGGTTTGGATGGGCTTCTCTAAAACGGTGGTTGCGGCCATCTGGGAAGCCAAGGACCATGCGGCGATGCCCAGGCATTCATACAACAGCTGACTAATAACGAACAGCTAGCGTATGGATGCCTGCAGACCGGCGTCTTGCTCCTGGGCCTCGAGGACGGCGGAAACCACAGTTTTGAGACCTTTTGTCTCGAATTGGCTCTGCGTGGATAGTTCGGGAGCATTGTTGGCGTTGGATGGGCCCGTTTGTGCCTGTCGCACTGCCACGTTCGGTTGAATAGCCTTGGGTCCCCCCAATCTGCGTTCCAACGAAACCCACGACACCCGCCTCGATATGGACCATCCACCGCTATTCACTACGACCGTTGCAGTGCGACAGGCACAACCAGGCCCATCCAGCGCCAACGATGCTCCCGAACTAACCAAGCAGAGCCAATTCAAGACAAAGGGTCTCAAAACCGTGGTTTCCGCCGTCCTCGATGCCCAGGAGCAACACGCCGATATCCAGGCATCCATACGCTAGCTGTTCGTTATAAGTCAGTTGTTGTATGAATGCCTGGGCATCGGCGTATGGTCCTGGGCTGCTCAGATGGCCGAAACCACCGTTTTCAGCCCCATGGTCTCGGTTTGGCTCTGGGTTGCTAGTTCGAGAGCACCGGGGGCGCCGGACGGGCCTGGTTGTGCCTTTCCCTCTGCCACGGTGGGGGTGAATAGCCGTGGGTGATTCATATGGCTCTGCGTGGCTAGTTCGGGAGCATCGTTGGGACCGTTCGTGCCTGTCGTACTGCCACAGTCGGTTTAATAGCCGTGGGTCCCCCAATCTGCGCTCCAACGAAACCCACGACACCCGCCCCGATATGGACCACCCACGGCTATTCACTACGACCGTAGCAGTGGGACAGGTACAACCAGGCCCATTCAACGCCCCCGATGCTGCCGAACTAGCAATCCAGAGCCAACTCGAGACCGAGGGTCTCGAAACTGTGGTTTCGGCCGTCCTCGAGGCCCAGGAGCAAGACGCCGGTCTCCAGGCATCCATACGCTAGCTGTTCGTTATTAGTCAGCTGTTGTATGAATGCCTGGGCATCAGCGTATGGTCCTGGGCTTCACAGGTGGCCGAAAACACCGCTTTGTGTCCCATGGTCTCGGTTTGGCTCTCGGTTGATAGTTCAAGAGCATCGGGGGCGCCAGATGGGCCGGCTATGCCTTTCCCACTGCCACTGTCGGTTGAATAGCTGTGGGTCCCACGAATCTGCGCTCCAGGGACTCCGAAACTCACGACACTCGCCCCATATGGATCACCAACGGCTATTAACCCCCACCGTGGCAGTGGGAAAGGCACAACCAGGCCCATCCAGCGCCCCGGTGCTCTCGAACTAGCAACCCAGAGCCAAACCGAGACCATGGGGCAAAACGGTGGTTTCGGCCATCTGGGAAGCCCAGGACCATACGCCGATGCCCAGGCATTCATACAACAGCTGACTAATAACGAACAGCTAGCGTATGGATGCCTGGAGACCGGCGTCGTGCTCCTGGGCCTCGAGGACGGCGGAAACCACAGTTTTGAGACCCTTTGTCTCGAATTGGCTCTGCGTGGCTAGTTCGGGAGCATCGTTGGCGCTGGATGGGCCCGTTTGTGCCTGTCGCACTGCCACGGTCGGTTGAATAGCCGTGGGTCCCCAATCTGCGCTCCAACGAAACCCACTACACCCGCCCCGATATGGACCACCCACGGCTATTCACTACGACCGTGGTAGTGCGACAGGCACAAACGGGCCCATCCAGCGCCAACGATGCTCCCGAACTGGCCACGCAGAGCCAATTCGAGACAAAGAGTCTCAAAACGGTGGTTTCCGCCGTCCTCGAGGCCCAGGAGCAACACGCCGATATCCAGGCTTCCATACGCTAGCTGTTCGTTATTAGTCAGCTGGTGTATGAAAGCATGGGCATCGGCGTATGGTTCTGGGCTTCTCAGACGGCCGAAACCACCGTTTTGTGCCCCATGGTCTCGGTTTGGCTCTGAGTTGCTAGTTCGAGAGCACCGAGGGCGCTGGATGGGCCTGGTTGTGCCTTTCCCACTGCCACGGTGGGGGTGAATACCCGTTGGTGATCCATATGGGGCGAGTGTCGTGAGTTTCGGAGTCCCTGGAGCGCAGATTCGTGGGACCCACGGCTATTCAACCGACCGTGGCAGTGGGAAAGGCACAACCGGCCCATCTGGCGCCCCCGATGCTCTTGAACTAGCAACCCAGAGCCAAACCGAGACCATGGGGCACAAAACGGTGGTTTCAGCCATCTGTGAAGCCCAGGACCATACGCCGATGCCCAGGCATTCATACAACAGCTGACTAATAACGAACAGCTAGCGTATGGATGCCTGGAGACCGGCGTCTTGCTCCTGGGCCTCGAGGACGGCCGAAACCACAGTTTTGAGACCCTCGGTCTCGAGTTGGCTCTGGGTTGCAAGTTCGGCAGCATCGGGGGCGCTGAATGGGCCTGGTTGTGCCTGTCCCACTGCCACGGTCGTAGTGAATAGCCGTGGGTGGTCCATATCGGGGCGGGTGTCGTGGGTTTCGTTGGAGCGCAGATTGGGGAACCACTATTCAACCGACCGTGGCAGTGCGACAGGCACAACCGGCCCATCCAGCGCCCCGATGCTCCTGAACTAGCAATCCAGAGCCAATTCGAGACAAGAGGATTCAAAACGGTGGTTTCGGCCGTCTGAGAAGCCCAGTACCATACGCCGATGCCCAGGCATTCATACGCCAGCTGACTAATAACGAACAGATAGCGTATGGACGCCTGGATATCGGCGTGTTGCTCCTGGCCTCGAGGACGGCGGAAACCACAGTTTTGAGACCCTTTGTCTCGAATTGGCTCTGCGTGGCTATTCCGGGAGCATCGTTGGCGCTGGATGGGCCCGGTTGTTCCTGTCGCACTGCCACAGTCGTAGTGCATAGCCGTGGGTGGTCCATATCGGGGCGGGTGTCGTGGGTTTCGTTGGAGCGCAGATTGGGGGGACTTACGGCCATTCAACCGACCATGGCAGTGCGACAGGCACAAACGGTCCCAACCATGCTCCCGAACTAGCCACGCAGAGCCAATTCGAGACAAAGGGTCTCAAAACTGTGGTTTCGGCCGTCCTCGAGGCCCAGGAGAAAGACGCCGGCCTCCAGGCATCCATACGCTAGCTGTTCGTTATTAGTCAGCTGTTGTATGAGTGCCTGGGCATCGGCGTATGGTCCTGGGCTTCCCAGATGGCCGCAACCACCGTTTTGTGCACCATGGTCTCGGTTTGGCTCTGGGTTGCTAGTTCGAGAGCACCGGGGGCGCTGGATGGGCCTGGTTGTGCCTTTCCCACTGCCACGGTAGGGGTGAATAGCCGTGGGTGATCTATATGGGGTGAGTGTCGTGAGTTTCTGAGTCCCTGGAGCGCAGATTGGTGGGACCCACGGCTATTCAACCGACCGTGGCAGTGGGAAAGGCACAACCCGGCCCATCTGGCTCCCCGTTGCTCTTGAACTCTCAACCCAGAGCCAAACCGAGACCATGGGACACAAAACGGTGGTTTCAGCCATCTGGGAAGCCCAGGACCATACGCCGATGCCCAGGCACTCATACAACAGCTGACTAATAACGAACAGCTAGCGTATGGATGCCTGGAGGCCGGCGTCTTTCTCCTGGGCCTCGAGGACGGCCGAAACCACAGTTTTGAGACCCTTTGTCTCGAATTGGCTCTGCGTGGCCAGTTCGGGAGCATCGTTGGCGCTGGATGGGCCGGTTGTGCCTGTCGCACTGCCACGGTCGTAGTGAATAGCCGTGGGTGGTCCGTATCGGAGCGAGTGTCGTGGGTTTCGTTGGAGCGCAGATTGGGGGGACCCACGGCTATTCACTACGACCGTAGCAGTGGGACAGGTACAACCAGGCCCATTCAGCGCAAACGATGCTCCCGAACTAGCCACGCAGAGCCAATTCGAGACAAAGGGTCCCAAAACTGTGGTTTCCGCCGTCCTCGAGGCCCAGGAGCAACACGCCGATATCCAGGCATCCATACGCTAGCTGTTCGTTATTAGTCAGCTGTTGTATGAATGCCTGGGCATCAGCGTATGGTCCTGGGCTTCTCAGATGGCCGAAACCACCGTTTTGAGCCCCATGATCTCGGTTTGGCTTTGGGTTGCTAGTTCGAGAGCACCGGGGGCGCCGGACGGGCCGGGTTGTGCCTTTCCCATTGCCACGGTCGGTTGAACAGCCGTGGGTCCCACCAACCTGCGCTTCATGGACACCGAAACCCACGAAACTCGCCGCATATAGATCACCCACGGCTATTCACCCCCACCGTGGCAGTGGGAAAAGCACAACAAGGCCCATCCAGCGCCCCTGATGCTCTCGAAGTAGCAACCCAGATCCAAACCGAGACCATGGGGCACAAAACGGTGGTTTCGGCCATCTGTGAAGCCCAGGACCATACGCCGATGCCCAGGCATTCATACACCAGCTGACTAATAACGAACAGCTAGCGTATGGATGCCTGGATATCAGCGTGTTGCTCCTGGGCCTCGAGGAGGGCGGAAACCACCGTTTTGAGACCCTTTGTCTCGAATTGGCTCTGCGTGGCTAGTTCGGGAGCATCGTTGGCGCTGGATGGGCCCGTTTGTGCCTGTCGCACTGCCACGGTCGGTTGAATAGCCGTGGGTCCCTATCCCCAATCTGCGCTCCAACGAAACCCACGACACCCGCCCGATATGGACCACCCACGGCTATTCACTACGACCGTGGCAGTGCGACAGGCACAACCGGGCCCATCCAGCGCCAACGATGCTCCCGAACTAGCCACGCAGAGCCAATTCGAGACAAAGGGTCTCAAAACTGTGGTTTCCGCCGTCCTCGAGGCCCAGGAGCAACACGCCGATATCCAGGCGTCCATACGCTAGCTGTTCGTTATTAGTCAGCTGTTGTATGAATGCCTGGGCATCGGCGTATGGTCCTGGCTTCTCAGATGGCCGAAACCACCGTTTTGAGCCCCATGGTCTCGGTTTGGCTCTGGGTTGCTAGTTGGAGAGCACCGGGGCGCCGGATGGGCCGGGTTGTGCCTTTCCCACTGCCACGGTCGGTTGAATAGCCGTGGGTCCCACCAATCTGCGCTCCATGGACACCGAAACCCACGACACTTGCCGCATATAGATCACCCACGGCTATTCACCCCACCGTGGCAGTGGGAAAGGCACAACCAGGCCCATCCAGCGCCCCGATGCTCTCGAACTAGCAACCCAGAGCCAAATCGAGACCATGGGGCACAAAACGGTGGTTTCGGCCGTCTGAGAAGCCCAGGACCATACGCCGATGCCCAGGCATTCATACAACAGCTGACTAATAACGAACAGCTAGCGTATGGATGCCTGGATATCGGCGTGTTGCTCCTGGGCCTCGAGGACGGCGGAAACCACAGTTTTGAGACCACTTGTCTCGAATTGGCTCTGCGTGGCTAGTTCGGGAGCATCGTTGGCGCTGGATGGGCCCGTTTGTGCCTGTCGCACTGCCACGGTCGGTTGAATAGCCGTGGGTCCCCAATCTGCGCTCCAGCGAAACCCACGACACCCGCCTCGATATGGACCACCACGGCTATTCACTACGACCGTGGCAGTGCGACAGGCAAACCGGGCCCATCCAGCGCAACGATGCTCCCGAACTAGCCACGCAGAGCCAATTCGAGACAAAGGGTCTCAAAACTGTGGTTTCCGCCGTCCTCGAGGCCCAGGAGCAACACGCCGATATCCAGGCGTCCATACGCCAGCTGTTCGTTATTAGTCAGCTGGTTGTATGAATGCCTGGGCATCGGCGTATGGTCCTGGGCTTCTCAGATGGCCGAAACCACCGTTTTGAGCCCCATGGTCTCGAATTGGCTCTGGGTTGCTAGTTCGGCAGCATCGAGGGCGCTGGATGGGCCTGGTTGTACCTGTCCCACTGCCACGGTGGTAGTGAATAGCCGTGGGTGGTCCATATCGGGGGCGGGTGTCGCGGGTTTCGTAGGAGCGCAGATTGGGAGGACCCACAGCTATTCAGCCGACCGTTGCAGTGCGACAGGAATGGACCACCCACCGCTATTCACTACGACCGTTGCAGTGCGACAGGCATAACCAGGCCCATCCAGCGCCAACGATGCTGCCGAACTAGCCACGCAGAGCCAATTCGAAACAAAGGGTCTCAAAACCGTGGTTTCCGCCGTCCTCGAGGCCCAGGAGCAACACGCCGATATCCAGGCATCCATACGCTAGCTGTTCGTTATAAGTCAGTTTTTGTATGAATGCCTGGGCATCGGCGTATGGTCCTGGGCTTCTCAGATGGCCGAAACCACCGTTTTCAGCCCCATGGTCTTGGTTTGGCTTTGGGTTGCTAGTTCGAGAGCACCGGGGGCGCCGGACTGGCCTGGTTGTGCCTTTCCCACTGCCACGGTCGGTTGAATAGCCGCGGGTCCCACCAACCTGCGCCCAGGGACACCGAAACCCACGACACTCGCCGCATATAGATCAACCACGGCTATTCACCCCACCGTGGCAGTGGGAAAGGCATAACCGGCCCATCCAGCGCCCCCGATGCTCTCGAACTAGCAACCCAGAGCCAAACCGAGACCATGGGGCACAAAACGGTGGTTTCGGCCGTCTGAGAAGCCCAGAACCACACGCCGATGCCCATGCATTCATACACCAGCTCACTAATAACGACCAGCTAGCGTATGGACGCCTGGATATCAACGTGTTGCTCCTGGGCCTCGAGGAAGGCGGAAACCACCGTTTTGAGACCCTTTGTCTCGAATTGGCTCTGCGTGGCTAGTTCGGGAGAATCGTTGGCGCTGGATGGGCCCGTTTGTGCCTGTCGCACTGCCACGGTCGGTTGAATAGCCGTGGGTCCCCCTAATCTGCGCTCCAACAAAACCCACGACACCCGCCCCGATATGGACCACCCACGGCTATTCACTACGACCGTGGCAGTGCGACAGGCACAACCGGGCCCATCCAGCGCAACGATGCTCCCGAAAAAGTCACGCCAATTCCAGACAAAGGGTCTCAAAACTGTGGTTTCCGCCGTCCTCGAGGCCCAGGAGAAACGCGCCGATATCCAGGCGTCCATACGCTAGCTGTTCGTTATTAGTCAGCCGGCATATGAATGCCTGGGCATCGGCGTATGGTACTGGGCTTCTCAGACGGCCGAAACCACGTTTTTGAATCCTTTTGTCTCGAATTGGCTCTGGATAGCTAGTTCGGGAGCATCGGGGGCGCTGGATGGGCCCGGTTGTGCCTGTCGCACTGCTACGGTCGGTTGAATAGCCGTGGGTCCACCAATCTGCGCCCAACGAAAGCCACGACACCTCCCCGATATGGACCACCCACGGCTATTAACTACGACCGTAGCAGTGGGACAGGCACAACCAGGCCCATTCAGCGCCCCGATGCTGTCGAACTAGCAAACCGAAGCCAAACCAAGACCGTGGGGCTCAAAACGGTGGTTTCGGCCGTCTGAGAAGCCCAGGACCATACACCGATGCCCAGGCATTCATACACCAGCAGACTTATAACGAACAACTAGCGTATCGATGCTTGAATATCGGCGTCTTGCTCTTGGGCATGGAGGACGGCCGAAACCACTGTTTTGAGACCCTCGGTCACGAGTTGGATCTGGCTTGCTTGTTCGGCAGCATCGGGGGCCATGAAGGGCCCTGGTTGTACCTGTCCCACTGCTACGGTCGTAGTGAAGAGCCGTGGGTGGCCCATATCGGGGCGGGTGTCGTGGGTTTCGTTGGAGCGCAGATTGGGGGGACCCACGGCTATTCAAACGACCGTGGCAATGCGACAGGCACAACCGGGCCCACTTAACGCCAACGGTGCTCCCGAAATACGCCAGCTGACTAATAACGAACAGCCAGCGAATGGACGCGTGGATATCGGCGCGTTGCTCCTGGGCCTCGATGACGGCGGAAACCACAGTTTTGAGACCCTTTGTCTCGAATTGGCTCTGCGTGGCTAGTTCGGGAGCATCGTTGGCGCTGGATGGGCCCGGTTGTGCCTGTCGCACTGCCACGGTCGTAGTGAATAGCCGTGGGTGGTCCATATCGGGGCGGGTGTCGTGGGTTTCGTTGGAGCGCAGATTGGGGGGACCCACGGCTATTCAACCGACCGTGGCAGTGCGACAGGCACAAACGGTCCCAACGATGCTCCCGAACTAGCCACGCAGAGCCAATTCGAGACAAAGGGTCTCAAAACTGTGGTTTCCGCCGTCCTCGAGGCCCAGGAGCAACACGCCGATATCCAGGCATCCATACAGCTGTTCGTAATTAGTCAGCTTGCGTATGAATGCCTGGGCATCGGCGTATGGTCCTGGCTTCTTCAGACGGCCGAAACACCGTTTTTGAATCCCTTTGTCTCGAATTGGCTCTGGATAGCTAGTTCAGGAGCATCGGGCGCTGGATGGGCCCGGTTGTGCCTGTCGCACTGCCACGGTCGATTGAATAGCCGTGGGTTCCCCCAATTTGCGCTCCAACGAAACCCACGACACCCGCCCCGATATGGACCACCCACGGCTATTCACTACGACCGTAGCAGTGGGACAAGTACAACCAGGCCATTGACTCGGTTTGGCTCTGGGTTGCTAGCTCGAGAGCATCAGGGCGCTGGATGGGCCTGGTTGTACCTTTCCCAATGCCACGATGGAGGTGAGTAGCCGTGGGTGATCTATATGGGGCGAGTGTCGTGGGTTTCGGTATCCCTGGAGCGCAGGTTGGTGGCACCCATGGCTATTCAACCGACCGTGGCAGTGGGAATGGCACAACCCGGCCCATCCGGCGCCCCGGTGCTCCCGAACTAGCAACCCAGAGCCAAACCGAGACCATTGGGGAAAACGGTGGTTTCGGCCATCTGAGAAGCCCAGGACCATACGCCGATGCCCAGGCATTCATACAACAGCTGACTAATAACGAACAGCTAGCCTATGGATGCCTGGATATCAGCGTGTTGCTCCTGGGCCTCGAGAACCCCGGAAACCACAGTTTTGAGACACTTTGTCTCGAATTGGCTCTGCGTGGCTAGTTCGGGAGCATCGTTGGCGCTGCATGCGCCCTTTTGTGCCTGTCGCACTACCACGGTCGTAGTGAATAGCCGTGGGTGGTCCATATCGGGGCGGGTGTCGTGGGTTTCGTTGAGCGCAGATTGGGACCCACGGCTATTCAACCGACCGTGGCAGTGGAACAGGCACAACCCGGCCATCCAGCGCCCCGATGCTCCCGAACTAGCAACCCAGAGCCAAACCGAGACCATGGGGTTCAAAACGGTGGTTTCGGCCATCTGGGAAGCCCAGGACCATACGCCGATGCCCAGGCATTCATACAACAGCTGACTAAAAACGAACAGCTAGCGTATGGACGCCTGGATATCGGCGTGTTGCTCCTGGGCCTCGTGGACGGCGGAAACCACAGTTTTGAGACCCTTTGTCTCGAATTGGCTCTGCGTGGCTAGTTCGGGAGCATCGTTGGCGCTGGATGGGCCCTTTGTGCCTGTCGCACTGCCACGGTCGTAGTGAATAGCCGTGGGTGGTCCATATCGGGGCGGGTGTCGTGGGTTTCGTTGGAGCGCAGATTGGGGGACCCACGGCTATTCAACCGACCGTGGCAGTGCGACAAACGGGCCCATCCAGCGCCAACGATGCTCCCGAACTAGCCACGCAGAGCCAATTCGAGACAAAGGGTCTCAAAACTGTGGTTTCCGCCGTCCTCGAGGCCCAGGAGCAAGACGCCGGTCTCCAGGCATCCATACGCTAGTGTTCGTTATAGTCAGCTGTTTTATGAATGCCTGGGCATCGGCATATGGTCCTCGGCTTCCAGATGGCCGCAACCAACGTTTTGTGCCCCATGCGTTGGCGCTCGGTTTGGCTAGCGTATGGATGGCTGGATATCGGCGTGTTGCTCCTGGGCCTCGAGGACGGCGGAAACCACAGTTTTGAGACCTTTTGTCTCGAATTGGCTCTGCGTGGCTAGTTCGGGAGCATCGTTGGCGCTGGATCGGCGCAGTTGTGCCTGTCGCACTGCCACGGTCGTAGTGAATAGCCGTGGGTGGTCCATATCGAGGCGGGTGTCGTGGGTTTCGTTGGAGCGCAGATTGGGGGGACCCACGGCTATTCAACCGACCGTGGCAGTGCGGCAGGCCCAACCGGGCCCATCCAGCGCCAACGATGCTCCCGAACTAGCCACGCAGAGCCAATTCGAGACAAGGGTCTCAAAACTGTGGTTTCCGCCGCCCTCGAGGCCCAGGAGCAACACGCCGATATCCAGGCATCCACACGCTAGCTGTTCGTTATTAGTCAGCTGTTGTATGAATGCCTGGGCATCGCCGTATGGTCCTGGGCTTCCCAGATGGCCGAAACCACCGTTTTGACACCCATGGTCTCGGTTTGGCTCTGGGTTGCTAGTTCGAGAGCATCGGGGCGCTGGATGGGCCGGGTTGTGCCTTTCCCACTGCCACGGTCGGTTGAATGAGCCGTGGGTCCCACCAATCTGCGCGCCAGGGACACCGAAACCCACGACACTCGCCCCATAGATCACCCACGGCTATTCACACCCACCGTGGCAGTGGAAAGGCACAACCAGGCCCATCCAGCGCCCCGATGCTCTCGAACTAGCAACCCAGAGCCAAACCGAGACCATGGGGCTCAAAACGGTGGTTTCGGCCATCTGAGAAGACCAGGACCATACGTCGATGCCCAGGCATCCATACAACAGCTGACTTATAACGAACAGCTAGCGTATGGATGCCTCGAGACCGGCGTCTTGCTCCTGGGCCTCGAGGACGGCGGAAACCACGATTTTGAGGCCCTTTGTCTTGAATTGGCTCTGCGTGGCTAGTTCATGAGCATCGTTGGCGCTGGATGGGCCCGTTTGTGCCTGTCGCAATGCCACGGTCGGTTGAATAGCCGTGGAAGTGGGAAAGGCACAATCAGGCCCATTCAGCGTCCCTGATGCTCTCGAGCTAGCAACCCAGAGCCAAACCGAGACCATGGGGCACAAAACGGTGGTTTCGGCCATCTATAAAGGCCAGGACCATACTCCGATGCCCAGGCATTCATACTACAGCTGACTAATAATGAACAGCTAGCGTATGGATGCCTGGAGATCGGCGTCTTGCTCCTGGGCCTCGAGGACGGCCGAAACCACAGTTTTGAAACCCTCCGTCTCGAGTTGGCTCTAGGTTGCTACTTCGGCAGCATCGGGGGCGCTGAATGGCCCTGGTTGTACTTGTCCCACTGCCACGGTCGTAGTGAATAGCCGTGAATAGCCGTGGGGTGGTCCATATCAGGCGGGTGTCGTGGGTTTCGTTGGAGCGCAGATTGGGGGAGCTACGGCTATTCAACCGACCGTAGCAGTGCGACAGGCACAACCGGGTCCATCCAGCGCCTCCGATGCTCCCGAATTAGCCACCCAGAGCCAATTTGAGACAAAGGGATTCAGAAACGTGGTTTCGGCCGTCGGAAAAGACCAGTACCATACGCCGATGCCCAGGCATTCATACGCCAGCTGACTTATAACGAACAGCTAGCGTATGGATGCCTGAAGATCGGCGTCTTGCTCCTGGGCCTCGAGGATGGCAGAAACCACAATTTTGAGACCCTCGGTTTCGAGTTGGCTCTAGGTTGGTAGTTCGGCAGCATCGGGGGTGCTGAATGGGCCTGGTTGTGCCCGTTCCACTGCCACGGTCGGTGTGAATAGCCGTGGGTGGTCCATATCCGGGCGGGTGTCGTAGGTTTCGTTGTCCTGGAGCGCATATTGGGGGACCCACGGCTATTCAACCGACCGTGGCAGTGCGACAGGCACAACCGGGCCCATCCAGCGCCCCGATGCTCCCGAACTAGCCACCCAGAGCCAAACCGAGACAAACGGATTCAAAACGTGGTTTCGGCCGTCTGAGAAGCCCAGGACCATACGCCGATGCCCAGGCATTCATACGCAAGCTGACTAATAACGAACAGCTAGCGTATGGACGCCTGGATATCGGCGTGTTGCCCTGGGCCTCGAGGACGGCGGAAACCACAGTTTTGAGACCCTTTGTCTGGAATTGGCTCTGCGTGATTATTTCGGGAGCATCGTTGCGCTGGATGGGCCCGGTTGTGCCTGTCGCACTGCCACGGTCGTAGTGAATAGCCGTGGGTGGTCCATATCGGGGCGGGTGTCGTGGGTTTTGTTGGAGCGCAGATTAGGGGGACCCACGGCTATTCAACCGACCGTGGCGGTGCGACAGGCACAAACGGGCCCATCCAGCGCCAACGATGCTCCCGAACTAGCCACGCAGAGCCAATTCGAGACAAAGAGTCTCAAAACGGTGGTTTCCGCCGTCCTCGAGGCCCAGGAGCAACACGCCGATATCCAGGCTTCCATACGCTAGCTGTTCACCTCCACCGTGGCAGAGGGAAAGGCACAACCCGGTCCATCCAGCGCCCCCGATGCTCTTGAACTAGCAACCCAGAGCCAAACCGAGACCATGGGACACAAAACGGTGTTTTCGGCCACCTGTGAAGCCCAGAACCATACGCTGATGCCCAGGCATTCATACAACAGCTGACTAATAACGAACAGCTAGCGTATTGATGGCTGGATATCGGCGTGTTGCTCCTGGGCCTCGAGGACGGCGGAAACCACAGTTTTGAGACACTTTGTCTCGAATTGGCTCTGCGTGGCTATTTCGGAAGCATCGTTGGCGCTGGATCGGCCCAGTTGTGCCTGTCGCACTGCCACGGTCGTAGTGAATAGCAGTGGGTGGTCAATATCGGGGCGGGTGTAGTGGGTTTCATTGGAGCGCAGATTGGGGGGACCCACGGCTATTCAACCGACCGTGGCAGTGCGACAGGCACGAACGGTCCCAACGATGCTCCCGAACTAGCAACGCAGAGCCAATTCGAGACAAAGGGTCTCAAAACGGTGGTTTCCGCCGTCCTCGAGGCCCAGGAGCAACACGCCGATATCCAGGCGTCCATACGCTAGCTGTTCGTTATTAGTCAGCTTGCGTATGAATGCCTGGGCATCGGCGTATGGTACTGGGCTTCCCTGACGGGCGAAACCACGTTTTGAATCCGTTTGTCTCGAATTGGCTCTGGATAGCTAGTTCAGGAGCATCGTTGGCGCTGGATGGGCCCAGTTGTGCCTGTCGCACTGCCACGGTCGTAGTGAATAGCCGTGGGTGGTCCATATCGGGGCGGGTGTCGTGGGTTTCGTTGGAGCGCAGATTGGGGACCCACGGCTATTCAACCGACCGTGGCAGTACGGCAGGCACAAACGGGCCCATCCAGCGCCAACGATGCTCCCGAACTAGCCACGCAGAGCCAATTCGAGACAAAGGGTCTCAAAACTGTGGTTTCCGCCGTCCTCGAGGCCCAGGAGCAAGACGCCGATATCCAGGCATCCATACGCTAGCTGTTCGTTATTAGTCAGCTGTTGTATGAATGCCTGGGCATCGGCGTATGGTCCTGGGCTTCCCAGATGGCCGAAACCACCGTTTTGAGCCCCATGGTCTCGGTTTGGCTCTGGTTGCTAGTTCGAGAGCATCGGGGGCGCTGGATGGGCCGGTTTGTGCCTTTCCCACTGCCACGGTGGTGGTGAATAGCCGTTGGTGATCCATATGGGGCGAGTGTCGGGTTTCGTTGGAGCGCAGATTGGGGACCCACGGCTATTCAACCGACCGTGGCAGTGCGACAGGCACAAACGGGCCCATCCAGCGCCAGCGATGCTCCCGAACTAGCCACGCAGAGCCAATTCGAGACAAAGGGTCTCAAAACTGTGGTTTCAGCCGTCCTCGAGGCCCAGGAGCAAGACGCCGATCTCCAGGCATCCATACGCCAGCTGTTCGTTATTAGTCAGCTGTTGTATGAATGCCTGGGCATCGGCGTATGGTCCTGGGCTTCCCAGATGTGCCGTAACCACCGCTAGTTGAGCCCCAGGGTCTCGGTTTGGCTTTGTTGCTAGTTCGAGAGCACCGGGCTCCGGATGGGCCGGGTTGTGCCTTTTCACCTTCGATGCTCTCGAACTAGCAACCCAAAGCCAAACCGAGACCATGGGTTGAAAACGGTGGTTTCGGCCATCTGAGAAGCCCAGGACCATACGCCGATGCCCAGGCATTCATACAACAGCTGACTTATAACGAACAGCTAGCGTATGGATGCCTGGATATCGGCGTGTTGCTCCTGGGCCTCGAGGACGGCGGAAACCAAAGTTTTGAGACCCTTGGTCTCGAGTTGGCTCTGGGTTGCTAGTTCGGCAGCATCGGGGGCGCTGGGTGGGCCTGGTTGTAAACGTCCCACTGCCACGGTCGTTGTGAATAGCCGTGGGTGGTCCATATCAGGGCGGGTGTCGTGGGTTTCGTTGGAGCGCAGATTGGGGGGACCCACGGCTATTCAACCGACCGTGGCAGTGCGACAGGCACAACCCGGCCCATCTGGCGCCCCCGATGCTCTTGAACTAGCAACCCAGAGCCAAACTGAGACCATGGGACACAAAACGGTGGTTTCGGCCACCTGAAGCCCAGGACCATACGCCGATGCCCAGGCATTCATACAACAGCTGACTAATAACGAACAGCTAGCGTATGGATGCCTGGATATCGGCGTTTTGCTCCTGGGCCTCGAGGACGGCGGAAACCACAGTTTTGAGACCCTTTGTCTCGAATTGGCTCTGCGTGGCTAGTTCGGGAGCATCGTTGGCGCTGCATGGGCCCGTTTGTGCCTGTCGCATGCCACGGTCGGTTGAATAGCCGTGGGTCCCCCCAATCTGCACTCCAACGAGACCCACGACACCCGCCTCGATATGGACCACCGCGGCTATTCACTACGACCGTGCCAGTGCGACAGGCACAACTGGGCCGATCCAGCACTAACGTTGCTCCATGCATCCATACGCTTGCTGTTCCTTATTAGTCAGCTGTTGTATGAATGCCTGGGCTTCGGCGTATGGTCCTTGGCTTCACAGGTGGCC
>JAIFOV010000032.1:0-234925 GCA_020654155.1 Novius pumilus
ACAACCTATTGTTCCAACAAAGAGATATGATAGAAAACAACGAAAAGAAATATCTATACCACAGCCGAATGTAACATCACTATATAATCGGTATATGGGTGGCGTGGCCTTGCACGATAACGCGGTTGCAAATTATCGGATAACTATAAAATCAAAAAATGGTGGTGGCCTCTATTCATCAATACAGTTGATAGCGCGTTGGTGAATGGATGGAAACTCTACAATAAGGTGAATGAAGCAAAGATGTCCGAACTACAGTTCAAATCGTTCATAGCTTTGAGGTTTTGAAAACCGACCGCGTAGCACGTCTACTTCCACCCCGAGAGCCGCAGCTTCAACACCGACATCGTCCACAAACTTGCACATCATAAAAGGACGGAATCAAGAAGAAGATGCAGACAATGCCACAGCCAAACAATTTTTATGTGCGTTAAATGTAACGTGTTTCTATATTCTACTTGTTTCGGGTCATTTCACTCAACGGTTTAGGCCAATGTTGTGTTTACGCAACACCTTTTTACAAAAAACTACTGAAAATAAATTTTTTCATTGCAGTTCTGATTTATTGGTACCGATCTGTGATAAATTATTAAGACACGTCGAGTATTCGCAACAGACTGACTATTTATTTCAATTTTGACAATACATCAGTTACATACTTTTACATAGATGGCGTTAGTATTACTAATTTTGATACACTATTTCAACACCCCACTTATCAAAATAAACTGAACAACTAATAAGAAATTACAATAGAAATAAACCTAACATGTGCATGAATTTATAGTGTTTCACAGAACACAAACCTTTGGTCAAAAGATCTGCAGGCATTTCTTGAGAAGGAACATAATTAATTTTTACATAATTATTCTTAACAACCTCTCTAATATAGTGATGACGTACATCTATATGTTTAGACCTACTATGACTCTGATGAGTAGATGCTAGTTTCAATGCACTCTGGTTATCACAATACAAATTAATTGCACACAATTTTCCTGTAATTTCATGTAACAAATTTCTTAAATATACAGCTTCTCTAGAAGCTTCGGACAAAGCTGTGTATTCTGACTCTGTACTGGAAAGACTTACAGTGCTCTGTTTCCGACTTTGCCAAGAAATGGCCGATCCGGACATCACAAAACAGAAACCGGTGTAAGATTTCCTATCTAGAGCATCACTTGCCCAATCACTATCTACATAACCTTGTAGATCAGTGTCACTATTACTATATTTTAAACAGTAATCTTTGGTACAAATCAGATATCTCAAAATTCGTTTTGCATAGTTGTAACAATTAATATTATAGCAATTATTAAATTGGCTGAGATAACTGACTGCATAGGCAATGTCAGGTCTTGTTAATACTGCCAAGTACATTAAACTTCCAATAAGTTTTTGATAAGGTACATCAGGTAAACATTCTTTAGATTTCTGTACATTTAATTTTGGTTCTATTGGAGTACTTTGTGGCTTACAATCAGACATTTGAAATTTAGATGCTAACTGTTCAATATACTGCTTTTGGTCTAAAGTTATTACATTTTTATTTTTATCTAAATTTATTCTCATGCCTAGATACTGTCTTACAGGTCCTAAGTCCTTTAATTTGAACTTTGATCCTAAAAATTTTTTTAACTTTTCAGTTTCAATATCACTGTTTGAAAAAATTAAAAAATCATCTACATATAATGCTACTATTATTTTAACTTTACCATCAGTTTTCGCAAACAAACATGGTTCATACTTACTATTTCCAAAGCCTAATTCACAAAGACAATCTTTAACCCGTTCATACCATACTATTGAAGACTGCTTTAAACCATAAATTGCCCGCTTTAATTTTAATACATTTCCCCCACTTTTGTTTGCAAAACCTTCAGGTATTGACATATATATATTTTCTTTCAGAAAACCATTTAAAAAGGCTGTAGTAACATCCAAATGTGTGATACTCATTCTCAATTTAACACTAAGTGCAAATAACAATCTTAAAGTTGAATGACGCACAACAGGCGAAAAAGTTTCATTATAGTCTATTCCTGGTTTTGAGAAAAGCCTTTAGCTACTAGCCTTGCTCGATAACGCACTATATTGTCCACATCAAACTTTTGGTAAAACCCACCGACATTTTACAATTGACACATTACCTGGGTTCTGAATTAGTTCCCATGCATCATTGTCCTCGAACGACTGGAATTCTTCAGTCATGGCATGTCGCCACTGCTCCTTCTCAGGACCCTCCAGAGCTTCTGAGAGTGATATTTCCTCAGCTACTGGAACTGTACTAGAAACACACATATTGTTAAATCCATATCGTTCAGGCTTCTTCCTCTGTCGTTTGCTCTGTGCATCTTGGCCTAATGTATGCTGGATGACTTGTTTGGGGTCCTCGGTTGTCTGAGGTTCTATCAAGGTTTCATCAACATCCCCATAAACTGAAGAATCTGAAGATATATCATTATCTTCACCTTCTATATGGACAGGACTGAACTCCCCCACTGAAGTGTTGCTCATCTTCTCCATGACGCTTGATGATGCTTCATCTGGTATCCAGATAGCCAAACTTTCATCGGAGTTACCGTCCATGGTCTCACCTTCCATTACAACAACATCTCTGCTGGTAACTATGGTCTTCTTGTGAGGATTATACAACCGGTATCCTTTGATATCTTCTCCATATCCCACTAAGATATGTTGCATAGCCTTTTTATCCCACTTAAAGCGCTTTTCCTTGGGGATATGCATCATCACTTTACTGCCAAACAATCTAATATGGCTAAGATCAGGTTTTTTACCATACCATAGCTCAAATGGTGTTTTCTCAGCTCCTGACACAATAGACCGATTTTTTAGATAAACTGCAGTGTTTGCTGCCTCTGCCCAAAATCTCTTGTCTAGCTTTGCATCATACAGTAAACATCTGGCTTTCTCTATCACTGTTCTGTTAGCCCTTTCTGAAATACCATTCTGTTCGGGTGTGTAGCTGTTTGTAGTCTGGTGTATAATGCCAAAAGTCTTCAGGTAATTACTAAACTCACGGTTGCAAAATTCCAAGCCCTTATCCGTGTGAAATATTTTTATTTTCTTACCTTGCTGATTTTCAACAAGCAATTTAAATTCTTTAAATTTGTTGAAAGCTTCACTCTTTTGTTTAAGAAAATATATAAAAGTCATCCGACTATAATCATCAATTAACAGCATGAAGTATCTGTTGCCATTTAATGAGTTCACCTCCATAGGTCCACATAAATCACTATGTATTCTGTGACAAGGTTCAGCACTTCTTTCACCTTTATGAGTAAATGGTAATCTCATTTGTTTTCCCTCACAACATGTCTTACATTGTGACTTTGATATGTTAAATGAACCTTCATATGATATGCCATTTACTATTCCATTTTTCATCTTGTTCATATCTTGACTGTTGATGTGAGCTAATCTTCGATGCCATAAATGTCCTGTGATAGCTGGAGATGTCAACAAACAATGCTGTTTTTGTAACCTCAACTTATATACACCGTTGGTTAAATCAGCTATCGCAACTAAATCGTCATTTTTGTCACGTATATAACAACATTCATTTTTAAATATGACGTTGTTGCCATTCTTGATAAGCTCACTTACTGATATTAAGTTTGTTGTCAAACTAGGAACACACAGCACATTCTTTACAGTTATGTGGCAATCCAAATCTGACACTATTTCTACGTCTCCGGAACAAACAACTGGGACTTTTGAATCATTAGCGACAACTATTTCAGATAAACACGGCGAATTACACATGTTTTTCAGCCAATCCTTGTTTACTGTGAGATGTGCGCTTGCCCCGCTGTCCACGTAAAAATCTTCCTTGTTAAAGTTTCCATTGAAGAAAACAACATTAAACACGCATTTGCTAGCGCTTTTCTTCAACATTGGACACTGATTTCTGTAATGTCCATTACTTTTACACTTGTAACATGTAACTTCTTTTGTTTTGGTTGTATCACTTGTTACTTTCTTATCTGACGTTGGCATACCGCGGTTACCTCCAAATTTTCTTTGCTTAGTGTTGCCAGAGTTATATTTTCCTCTAGCCGTGAATGCAGCACCTTCTGCATTATATTCTGAGTCGTTGACATTGACAACTTCCATGTCAAGTAATTTTGACTTAATGATATCAGCGGTTATCAGAATTCCCGAATGTTCTATTGCCATTATCATTGGAGAATATCGTTCCGACAAGCCAGCCAATAATAATGACCCAACCCATTCATCCGTAATTGTAAATCCTGTGCCATTCAGCCTTTGCGCTGTTTCGACAATTTGAGTCACATAACTTACCATTGAATCACAGTTTTCAAGTCTTATGGATATTAGATGTCGAAGCAAGGTGATCTTTCTAGAAAATCCCGAGTCGTCAAACATGGTCTTTAACTTAGTCCATAATTCAGCTGAGCTCTGGGTGTTTCTGATATGCACGTACAATACTGGGTCTATCGTCAAAATAAGCTTCGCCTTCGTTTTTGCATCTTCCACTGGTTTAACTTCAAATCCAGTTGGCGGTTTGATGTACTTGTCCATTCCATCTAGCACCAACAAGTTTTCAGCAGCAAACACCACTCGTCGTAATTTTCCTGCCTTTTAACTTTGGCACACTGGTAATATAGTTCGTAGCCATTTTTTTGCAATACTAGTGCACTATTTATCTATTTTAAACTATTAAAATAACTGATAAATGTGGGAGCGGCCCATAACCTATTAAGACACGTCGAGTATTCGCAACAGACTGACTATTTATTTCAATTTTGACAATACATCAGTTACATACTTTTTACATAGATGGCGTTAGTATTACTAATTTTGATACACTATTTCAACATAAATACTAACTTTTCAAGACCTTGCGTCAATTTTTTCACTCCTTGGCCAAAGATGGTTTAACTGGACTATACAGTCTAACCGCTAACGGTTAAGGCCGTCTTTCACCAACGTAAATAGCGGTTGGGTAGGGCGAACCGGCCGACTAAAATCGGCAGCTAACGTGAATAGTCTTTCACCAACCAGTTTTCGGCAGGTAGCGGTGTACCCGTTCAATAAATTTTAGTGGCTGGAAGTAGTACCAGTTAGCGCTAACTGAATAGTCGTATCGAAGTAACTACTACTGCGCGGACATGAACGTGAACGATCAGCCAGCTGATTCCTTTGATTTTCGATAGTGACGAGGAAAATGAACGTGTTCCACGTCCTCGTTTTTATATTCGCGAACGTTTGGAACATTTTGTCGAAATGGACGAGATCGATTTTGTGCGAAGGTTTCGACTTTCAAAGGGAATGTGCCTTCAATTATTAGAACCTATTGAAAATAGGTTAGAATTCCCAAGGGATAAGTAAAATTTGCGTCAAACCTGTACAACAGTACAATCTACCAAACCACGTTATTGAAATAACTACCTTTCTTTTGTTCGTATCGGGAATGGGAATTTCCAACATTTTCGTAAATCATGTACAAGAGTATAATCTACCTAACCATGTTAGCAAAATGGATAACAACCGAAAGATATAAGAAATGCTATTATTCGAAATAATACTATCACATTTTATTCTAGTATATATTACATTTTATCGAATATGGACTTTCCACAAATGAAGATTGTGTAATTATAAAGTTACATAAAAGTAACGAGCCTGTATAAATTATTTTCTCATACAGTATTTGTTTCGTGTAACGAAGACTTGAATGCAGTTATTAAAATAAGACGAAATTTTTACTTCAATAATATATATTTATTGAAAACTGATAAAAAGTACTGTCAGTCCGGATCTGTGAAATGAATGGATTTTCGGCTGGGCAGAACCGTATCTGCTCTTCAAAATCATCACACGCTGTAACAGTTGAAATACGCCGGAAATGGCAACGTTGTACCGTTAGCTACTCGTCTATTTGTTACCGTCTTCATCAGCGTGGTGAAAGACGGTTCGCCTACCTGACTGTTTTTAGCGGACGGCAACTTTGTCCGACGACTACCTAACTGACATGTAGCGGAATTTTGGTGAAAGACGGCCTAAGACGACACCACGCATTGTACGGTTTCGAGAAAATAAATTTATATAAAGTTCACTCGCCATTCGCTTTTCAAATATTTTTCACGAATTCCCACAGTTGTTGTAGAATACGAAAGATGATCATATTAACAGACACGGATTTTCATTTATATATTTTGTAATGTAAAGATATAAAATAGATAAGGTTAATTGAGTTCATTCATTTCACTAATATATGAATTCCAAATTTGTTATTATTTCCACATCCTGTATTCACATATCGCAGATATTGAACTCACAGGTATGTACTAAATTGGTAATTCAGCAAGATCGATGTAGTCATATGAGAATCGTTTCACTGTACATTATTCATTATTATTGATAAGCCAACACGAGTAAGAAGTGTATCGCAAATATTAATAAAATAAAGAACTTTTAACGTAATGACTTAACGTTCTCGTCGTTTACCTCTTTGGATCCCCGTCCGTACATCACATGGCGATCCTACCAAGATACGAGATGATAATGAATAAGTTGAAGGCGAAATATTAACGATTGGAAATAAAATGGGAGGCAGTCAATCAAAACAAGAAAAAGGATGTCAACAAAGAGGAGATAATCATCGCTCGAAATGGAGCAGGTAATACCGCTTCAGCGGCACCGTCAATTGAACGTATGGAAACTATGATGATCCTGTTGTTCGTCTTCGTGGTACTGGTGGCAGCTTTCATCCTGTTCAAACGATTCAAAGGAACCATAAGAAGTATTGCCCGACAGGAAGTTCATCGAGCAGAGATACGACGCATTGCATCAAAAGAAGATATTTAAACACTGTTTAGTGAAGGGTGCGACATTCAATCGGTGAGTGGCAAAGTGATATATGACCGTAGGATTTTTTTTTGTAGAATAATTTTGGGTTAATGTAGCGGAATTTTTTTTTTTTTTGCTAACAATGTTAACGATACTGCAATGTCAGAGCTAGATAAGTCATTGAAATCTGTATATGAAGAATTGAAAAATTTTAAACGTAATTTAGGAAAGGATCCAATAGAAAGAAGGCCAATATCGAGTTTTGTAAAAAAAAACTAAAGAGCTAGGGCTGCTAGTTGAGAATTTCCGTGACGTTAAACAAGCAATACTTGCAGAATTAAACGATCGTGATCCGAAAGAATTTGAATCAATTCAATGTCATTTATCGGAAGTCGAATTATTAATAACGAGTATAAGTAAAACATTAGAAGATAGATTGGAAAATTGTATCGTGGATGGTGATAAGGTTGACAGTGTTTCAAAAACAATGGCTGAAAAATTCGATTTAGGTACAGCAACAGCTCTGATTCCTTCCATAGATGGATCGGAAAATAGTGTTCACAAATTAATTGAAACAGTATCTATGTACGATTCAATGTTAGACAACGACGGCAAGAAATGTCTTACTCAGTTCGTTTTAAAAACTAAATTGAACCATTATTCGAGATTACGTTTGAAAACAGAATACCCTAACAATCAAGAATTGATGTCAGATATAAAGAATAATTTGCTTCCAAAAAAGTCAGTATCAGCATTATCTTTGCAATTAATTGAAGCAGAACAGCGTAGTAAAAGCATCGATGATTTTGGACGCACAATAGAAGAACTAATGGTTAATTTAACATTAACTGAGATGGGTGATAACGAATGTGCTAAACCTTTTCTGTCAGCTAACAACGAGAAAATTGCAATAAATTCTTTCGCGAATGGTTTGAGAGATAGAGAATTAGGACTGTTAGTAAAAGCACGTAACTGTAACTCCTTGAAAGAAGCGATAACTATAGCTCAAGAAGAAAATCTCAATAAAATATCGGCACCTTCAGAGAAAATCTATTCCTATGTTAATCGGCGCGAAAATTATTCCAGAGGTAATCGGCGACCAAATAACGCTATTCCGCCAAGAAATGATTTTAGGCAAAATTTCAGTTTTAAATTTACCAACAGCAATGATAACTTACCAAAGGTACCCGGTAAAGAATTTCGAGGAAATCGTAGAATTAGTCGAGGATTTCATAATGCTAGGTTCAATCGAGGTCATTTTGCAAATGATAGGCGTATATATAATGTGAATGAAATTCAAGAAAGACGTTCAACGACCGAACTTCAAAACAAATCAAATGCGGATAAGTTTTTTCGTACCCAAAAGTAGTGTGGACGATAATTCAATTTTTAGATTACATGGTTTGAATTTTATTACTATAATTTATAAGGGTAGAAGTTTAAGATTCTTATTAGATACTGGAGCATCATTGAGTGCAGTTTTAAGGAACAATTATGTGAAAATGAAACCGTAACGAGGTCGAAGAATACTCGTATTACTGGGGTAACGGGGTCAACTCGTACGTTGGGTGAACTTGCATTGGAATTTGAGATAGGTCATGTATTGCTAATTCACAAGTTTCATGTGATGAATGCATTTGATGGAGAAATAGATGGAATATTAGGATCAGATTTCTTGGTTGATCATTTGGCCACAATCAATTATGAAAAATCTGAATTTCAATTTCATTTTCACGGTAAAAAATATATTGTACCGCTTCAGTCGATACATGATGAAAAATTAATTGTCCCACCGAGATGTGAAAAAAATTTTTACATTGAAATTCCTTACCTTCACAATGAGTGTTTCGTGTCACCTGAAGAAATTTCAAACGGCGTGCTTGTAGCGAGTCTAGTAGCAAAGTCGCTAGGTAATGCAATACCGATCAGAATTTTAAATGTAAATGATCATGAAGTAGTTATCAGAAATTTTAGGCCAAAAATTAAAAATTTAGATATTACAAATTTGAAAATACGAAAATTGATGTAAGTCGCGTAGATACTTTACTGGATGAGATTAATTTGGATTCTCTTAATAAAGATGAAAAATCTCAATTGAGAGAATTTGCGCAAAATTTGCAGATGTTTTCTTTTCAAATGATGATAGAGCAACAGTAACAAATATTGGCAAGCAAAATATCACTTTGAAACAGGGAATAACGCCGTCATATACCAAGCCATATCGATTACCTTATGCCCAAAAGGCTGAAATCGATAAACAAGTAAATCAAATGCTTGAAGCTAGAATCATAGAACCCACAGCTTCTCCGTGGTCATCCCCATTGCTAATAGTACCAAAGAAAGTGGATGCACATGGTAATAAACGTTGGAGAGTTGTGATAGATTATCGTCATTTAAATGAACGCATTGAAAAGACAAATTCCCATTACCGTGTATTGATGAAATTTTAGATTCCTTATCAGGAGCCATACATTTTTCTCATCTTGATTTATATCAAGGATACTATCAAGTCGAGTTGAATTCTGAATCTAGAAAATGCACAGCTTTTCTCACAGACAAAGGACAATTTCAAATGACAAGGTTACCCATGGGATGTAAAATAAGTCCTAATGCCTTTTCACGTGTCATGACCATTGCTATGGCAGGTTTGAATTTCGAAAATTGCTTTGTTTATTTGGACGATTTAGTTGTGTTTGGTAACACGTTACAGACACATAATTCAAATTTAGTTAAGGTTCTAAGTAGATTGCGGAAAGTTAATCTGAAATTAAATCCGAGCAAGTGTGTTTTCTTGAGAAAAGATATATTATATTTAGGGCACTCAATAAGTGAAAGGGGTGTTTCCCCCGATCCTGAAAAAACAAATTCTTTAGAAAAATATCCAATTCCTACTAACTCACAGGAGGTCAAACGATTCGTAGCTTCTGCAAATTTCTACAAAAGATTCATTGAAAATTTTGCTCAAATAGCAGAACTTTTGAACAGGTTATCAAAGAAAAATGTAGAATTTAAGTGGAACGATGAATGTCAAATTGCTTTTGAGAAACTAAAAAATGTCTCAAAGAAGCACCTGTTTTGCAGTTTCCAAATTTTGAAAATGATTTTATTTTAAGAACGGACGCCTCAGGAGTAGCTTTAGGGGCTGTTCTGGCGAACAGTGGCGACCAGCCCGTAGCATATGCAAGCAGGACACTTAATAAGGCAGAAAAAAATTACCCGACAATAGAAAAAGAACTCTTAGCCATAGTCTGGGCTGTAAAAAAGTTTCGTCCTTACCGATCTGTGATAAATACTAAATTTTCAAGACCTTGCCTCAATTTTTTCACTCCTTGGCCGAAGATGGGTTAACTGGACTATACAGTCTAACCGCTAACGGTTAAGACGACACGACGCATTGTTTCGAGAAAATAAATTTATATAAAGCCCACTCGCCATTCGTTTTTCAAATATCTTTCACGAATTCCCACAGTTGTTGTAGAATACGAAAGATGATCATACAGACACGGATTTTCATTTATATGGTTCTCATTACTGTAATTTACCATTCCGGTGTATTTATACAAAAAATACGGCCAAAAATGTCATTACATTCTTATTAAATTCCCATGTATAGATTTGGCATCGCTGTTTCGTACAGCAGAAGACCTTTTCAAGTTGATTTTCGACTATCGAAATTTATGGGATGTTAGTCCCAATGCTGGGCCATTATGTAGACGCTACAAAAAGAAAAGTGGCTGACGTATATAAAATCGACCCGTCAACATCGTTCATTAAGATATATTGGTCAAACTTCCCAAGCTCGAAAAAAACGTTTAGCTTTGCATAAAAGTGATGCAGGTCTGAGACCGGAAAGGTGTGCGTTAGGTGAACATGTTCGTAGCTACGAAATTTGAAGATGTCACGATTCTAGAAAAAGAAGATGAATATACGTTTCATTTGTTTCATTGATGTCCATCATATATACAGGGTGAGTCACCCTCGGTCGATTGAAACTAGACAGATAATTTTTTTCAATTGATCTTTTTTTGCAGATCCAACGTCATAATCTACAATTTAAAATTGTATTAATGCACTATACAAGCTGTTCAACTTCTGAGATACTATGAGAGAATTTATGGTTTTTGTCTAATGAAATCCTATATTTTTCATCATTTTTCGGTTACTTGCACTAAATGACGACATTCTTCAGAAAACATTTCGTTTTGTAAATCCAATAGTTTTGGAATAATTTGATCTTTGACATGCTGCTGCGATAAAACAACTAAATGGCCCAATTTTGTTATTGATTGATAGTGAAATAACTGAATTTCATTGTAATTCAGGCAGGGCCACACTGGGTGTTCAGTACATAAAATTGACTTTTTAAAAGTCTTCTGCATTTTTCATACAAGTTGCCACTAAAGAAGTGGCAACAGACAACTGAAGATGACAAAAAAATTATCAAACAGAGGAAAGAAGAAATTCAAAAGAAATTTAAAGATGAGATCCCATTCTACTTCTTGTTGATCTTCCCAAATCTGGAATGGGTAACACCAACGGATATTCTTTAGTATATGTCCTTCGGAATTTCGGCTTGACCGATTTATGGCAGATAGAACACTATTAGAGGAGTACATATGCGAAATCCTAAGTGTCGAGAGTGAATATTTTCCGAGGTATTAATATTTAAAGTTTGCATTAAAACGTACACAAAACGGACGGAAACCATAACGGCGCATGCGTGCAATAGATATCCACGATAGGCAACCCGGATGCTTTTCAATAAACCAGTGGCGGCTCGAGCAAAAGGTTTGAAGGCAGAACAGGGAATTTCAGCGAATTTGTATCGATTTTTTAATTACGCTGTAATAATAATCAAGGAAGAAATAATAAATTAACATGAGGAAAGGAATAGTATTATTTTTCACGTACTTTTTGTGTTATGTTTTCTTCGAGGACAATATGCACAAGTTAAGAACAACTTTATGCGCATTTGCGATTTGTTCTCTTAGGTGGTATCAAAAAAATTTCCATACAATGCTTTCATGTATGCTCCAAGGTAATTGGTAACATTTTGATTCACCATTTGAACTGTTTACAATAACAACTATTTCCTAACCATTTTCTAAAAATATTCAGCCATAGTTAAATAATCCCGTCGGACGTTAGTGCCAGGTCAAAGGAGCGGCCTAATTGTACCAGTGCCGCTAATCTGGGTTTGCAATAATCGTAAAAAACACATGTTTTCGTTACTTTCGTAACGAACAGAACAAAAAAAAAGCTTTGTTGAAATTGCGTATTTGTGATAACAACATATAACATTTTGAAACGGAGTGTCATATAAAAGGGTGCAAGTATAATTTTTTTTATCTTACTTTCCCGCAAAACTTTCGTTTGTAAGTAAGTATTGTGTGTGTCCTGTAATTGGTGACTTCAGGTGCCAAAAGGCGCACGTTAGGCGCCGTGGTGAAGTTAGAGAGTCGTGTGCGAAAGGCACATGGTTCGAAAATGCGAAGGTAGGTGTCAGAAAAGCGCTATTAATGACTTATTGTTTTGTCCACAAAATGTCGTATGAACGTACCAAATTTGAATGTGCCGCAGATGATGAAAAGTCGCAAATATCCGATGCGACAATTAGCGATTGGTTCACCTACTGCAGGGAAGTATGCGCCATAACGTTGGATAGAGAGTATGCTGACACCGGGAAACTCGGCGGCGAGGGTCATTTGGTGGAAGTCGACGAAATAAAGTTCCGCCGAAGGAAATACCATCGCGCTCGAGTTGTTGAGGGGAGTTGGTTGCTGGGGCTGATAGACCGAGATACTAAAGAATTTCGAATCGAAATCTGCCCCGACAACCTACGAGATACCGACAGCCTCAGGAATTCGATCAACAAACATGTTGAACGAGGTAAGAGGAATTCATTCACATTCATATGCCTTCAAATTTCATGTGTTTAAATTTCGAATAATGATTTAAAATTTTCTTTCGATAACATCAAATATATTTTTGAGAAAATCGTGTTTTTTGAAATTCGTGTTTTTTTCTTTTTTACAGGGACAGAAATTAATACAGATGGGTGGAGAGGATACAACGTCTTAGAAGTGGACGGCTTCACCCACAACACTGTCAACCATTCTCACGAGTTTGTTGCAGCAGATGGAAAATGAAAAATTTTCATAAATGAAATTTTTATCTTGTTAAAATCCGAATACTTAATTCGTAATACAAAATTTACAACCAACGTGAACTTGGCTGACCAGGCCCAGCTGACATAACCTACAAAACACCCCAAATTGTAAGCAATGTTGCCAAACCTAACATGGTTCCGAAAATGTAATTTTGTTGTAAATTAACATAATTCTAAAGGTGTTTTATAAAATTTGGAGTGTACAAAATAAAAAATGTTATTGCATATTAATTACCTTGCGTTTTTATCATATATAATCATTTAATCCAACGATTGCTTCATTTTCAGAGTGAAAACTGAAAGTAATATAATTTTCAAACCGCACATAGAAAGTTTACAAAACTTTCAATTAAGTCAATTCCATTAATATTCTTCCGAAAAACATGTAAAACATCAATTGTTCGTTAATGCGTTGGGTGTTAAAATAATTAACAATTATTGGCAGCGCGCGAAATCAGTTGTGTAGGTGAAATCGATATATCTTCTAAACCGCACATAAAAAGTTTACGAAACTTTCAAATAAGTTAATTCCTTTAATATTCTTCCGAGAACATGTAAAACATCAATTGTTCGTTAATGGGTAGGGTGTTACAAAAATTAACAATTATTGGCAGCGCGCGAAATCAGTTGTGTAGGTGAAATCGCTATATCTTCTAAACCGCACATAGAAAGTTTACGAAACTTTCAATTAAGTCAATTCCTTTAATATTCTTCCGTAAACCTGTAAAACATCAATTTTTTGTTAATGGGTTGGGTGTTAAAAAAATTAACAATTATTGGCAGCGCGCGAAATCAGTTGTGTAGCTGAAATCGCTATATCTTCTAAACCGCACATAGAAAGTTTACGAAACTTTCAATTAAGTCAATTCCTTTAATATTCTTCCGTAAACCTGTAAAACATCAATTGTTCGTTTATTGTCACGGTATGTAGTTAAAACGGTTTGTGGGGAATAATAAAGGGTACCCGTAGAAGCAAGAAACACCTATAGAATTAAGTATGAATATCATGATCATCATAACAGATTACTTTGTTTACCTAAACGTAAGACATACTGTACCCGGTCCCTCTTTATTATTTTCATAATTGAAAGGTACATACAACTGAAACTTATAGAAAATTGACGGTAAAATAGAGGTGTTGTGTTGTACGTCAACATCTGAACGGTCAAAATAAATTCCTTCATTTCAATGGAGAAGATGAGATTTTGCTTTACGAATACAGAGGTCGCGTCTGTCATAAACTGTAGAAGGATAACCGTTAGTAGGTAAGCAATATATTAATGGTAAGTATGGAATGAACTGGTTCAACCAAATGATGAAAATGGTATAAAGAAGAATACTTCATTATAGTATAATGAAATAGGTGTTAAATACAAAAAATGTAATAATCGGAAAACGTTGATTGAAATCCCAAATATCTAGTGAAGGATCAGAAATTACCCTTAAAAGCTCAGGTTGTCTGTTGAATTCTTCGTATTTTGTGTACTGACAATTATTTTGTGGATGATATTTACAGATTGAAATGCTGGTTTTCCCAACTATCTGTCGGGTGTAATGAAGAGATTATCTTCAGTTTCCTCAATTGAAGCGGACCGATAATAAAATGTTGCTGTACAAATAGCTGGGGAATGCCGTAAATACTGAGAAAGGTTGTCGGCAGGATAACCAGTGGTTTTTATGATATAGGGACAAAAGAAGAGAAGACCGATGGTAGAACGTAGCTACTTTGTTTGTTGGAACTTACAACAGTTAGGGTAAATTGCTTAGAATTGTGTATATTCGAAATTGTTTCGAAATACTTCGACGGTATTTAATGTCGTTTGGTTTCAGCGCAGTTAACGAAAAAAATATGAAGTTCTTGGAAATGAATGTCAGATCGTTTGAATTGAAATTCGCGACAGCGCGCCGAACATAAGAAATAAAATTGTTGTGTACCGATGATCGCAGCAGCAATAGGAAACTCAATTTTTTTTTTGCATTTGTGATAAGGAGTACCGCGAATTTTTAATCGCAAATTCGTATGCTCATTACAACGTTGTACAATTCGAATGTGGATTTTGAAGAATTGGATACCTACTATTTGCGCTTCGAAAATTGGGAGAACAAAAAAATAAGAAAAAAGTAACTGTACATGCATTCCCTCATTGCGCAACGTTAATTGAAAGGAAAATATAAGAATGTGCATGTAACTGTTCGAAATTATGCGGAAAAAGTTTCTATCTATTAGCGGATGAATGGTGGAAGTTGTGCCTATATATTAATAGAATTTATTTAGACGTTATTCCTCTGCATTATTTCCCGTATGTTAAAACAAATGACGTATTTCGTACGACTGCCTTTTTACGCCTATATGATGGATGAGATATACGTATTACTCTGTTTTTCATTCCCAAAACCAGGTTTACCTTTTGTTTTATTGGGTGACTTGAATGAAAATGTAAGTATCTACCTGACGACATCGGTTTCCTATACCAATCCACTAAGAGAGAGTTGTTATTGTTTCTGATTACCTTAGTGTCTAAAAAAGGAACCGCATTGTCTGTTTCCCTTCCTACTGTAAATTGAATATGTTGACAAAAATTACACATACTTCTTTATTATTGGAATTTCAAACAGTATGGTTTCAGGAACTCTATCCAAAATAAAATCCATCACTATTTTTGCTAAAATGGGACTTAGAGTGGAACCCATTCGTGATCCAAACACCTGACTATATATAGTATCATGAAACACAAAAATTCGCAGAAAAAAGAAACTTAATGATTGAAATAAATTGATCCTTCGGTATACTAGTATTTCCTGAAATGAGCCCCCAACTAAAATCAATCACCTCCACCGCGAGTTGAACCGGTATGTTACTATAAAGGGAGATAACATCTAAACTAATCAGTTCATAGTCATCCGGAAGTTGAAAGTTGTTTACTAATTCCGAAAATTCAAAAGAACCTTTAATAAAATACCTATCAGATGAGTTTCCCATTGATCTGGTCAATATATCAGCAACAAAAGTCGAAAGCTTCGATGTAGGTGTGTTAATGCAAGATACAATGGGTCTCAAAGACAAAACTGGCTTGTGTATCTTCGGAAGACCATAAAACTTTGCTGGAATTGAGTTATATTCATACAGCTTCTTGCCTTCTGTTTGTGTAATATACTTTTTATTGACTAATGTCTTCACAATGTTATTACTTTTACCCTGAATTGTTAAGGTGGGATCTCTATTTAAAATCTTATAATATTTTTCATCATTTAGTATTGTCATCGACAGCCGGTTATAATCCAACTTATCCATAGCTACTGTGACATTTCCTTCATCCGATGTTGAGATAATTAAATCAGGATGTGCTTTTAAAAATTTTTTGCAGAAATAGTATTCTTTTTGAAAGTTATTAGAAATGTCAGGACTGTAGTAGATATAATTAGTGAGAACGTTAGTTGCTAATGATCTCATAATATTCTTATTGTCATCACTGTCCAAATCTTTTAACTGTATTATGTTTTCGCACTCTGCTAGAACCTTTCGCAACACCACTTCTTTCTTTGGAATATCTACACCAAACTTTGGACCTAATGACACAAAATCCGAGAACCTACCTGGAATCTGAGAAGAACTAACATTTTTAAACCAAGATATTTGTGGTCTGATCAATTTCAACTGATCAATCTTCAACTTTTCTAATTTTGCCAAGTTTCTACTTTTAACTTCATGAAATTTTCTATTATAATGGACTTCTTTTAAATCTAATCAAAGTGAACTCAGGAAGCGAGCCCTTAAGAATCTCCCACAATCTAACACAATCCCTCTCTGCCTTAACCGCAACTTTGATTTCTAAGAGCAATATTTGATATGTCACCTTATTATTTAATTTGCTTGTCAAACCAGCGGAGGCAGCATCTGACATCGATCCATGCAATGCACGAATGTTGTTACTAATATGTGTTGGCACGATTCCCTGCTTTTTACATTCCAATAGGTATATGCGTCTATTCCTCATCGATGCAAGCTTGATGTTTAGATTGGCCCAGGTTTTCAACTCTTGGACAGTCTTCCTGCCATAATGCAGTTCGATTGTTCCATAAAAACCATGCTGTATATTAACTTGATTAGGATACCTTCGTATTCAATTATATTTTAAAATGATAAGGGTTCGGAACGGATAACAAGAGGCCTTTCAATTAGAGTGCTTCATTTATTTAAGTCGACGTTTCGGTCACTATTCCGCAACCATCCTCGGGACACTGCAATTATGATCTAGTTGTTATACTCTACAATTACCCAACGGTTTCAGTTGCAAGAATTACCAAATAGTTGAGGTTAATAAGTAAGCCACACGGCAAGGAAAAGAATCGCAAAAACAATGTACGTGAATACTGCTTATCAACTAAAAATATAAATGTGAAACTTATGAAACACACAAAGGAATGGAAAACCAACGTACAGTATGATGTCAATTAAAATCGCAAGAAAAACCACCACATCAATGTCTCAAAATCTGCGTACAATTGGCTGTCCACGTTTCAAAGTTAACACAATGCATCAAATCACAGATCAACTTGAAAACGTTATTCTTCTTTTTCTCGTTGTTACAATTCCACAATGACAGCAGTCAATTCAAAGTAGCCGATACATGACGTCTTTCAAAACCGCTGTGACACATCAAATATGAATATATTGGTTGCGAATGGGCTGCCGATCTTATTAAGTATCAGGAAAAAAACCCGATTCCGATAACACTGGTTTTTTTAATTTGCCAACCGGGGAAAGCGACAACGACAACAAAAGCGGACTGTATTACGAAAACAAAACGATTTAGTTGGAAATACCAACGCGGTAGAGATACGACACGACAAGTTAATGTTTCCACGACGACAGCCAAGAAGGAACTGACTGAACGAACAAAAAATGATTTACATCAAAAGGGTGGCGACAGCGCCACCTACAACTTATGCTAATGGCGCGTTCATCCTCCCCCGGCTGAATGAAATTCAAATTACATTCAGAAATAATATTGAATACATAAATATTAATCACTTATCTATAAATTACAACAAACAACCGACAATTAGAAAAACGAAAAACGTGCAGTCAGCGCAAACACGCGCACTGTTAGTGTAAACACATGCACCTTGCTAAAAACGCTCATCTTCGACATTCGACACAGGAAGAGGGCAAAGATACCGAACAGCGCGTGTCAATTCACCACGAGAAGTTCGTACCTTGACCACCCGCACATGACCATCCGAACCTTCAATAACCTCGGTGATTCGTCCCAGAGGCCACACCAATGGCGGCACGTTGTCCTCCTTGATAAGAACTAACTGACCTGGTTGTAGATCAGGTTCGGAGCGAAACCACTTCGATCGACGCTGCAATTCATGTATATATTCCCTGGAAAAACGTCTCCAAAATTGCTGACGCACAAAGTCCATGGCCTTGCTGAACGAGCGAAGGTCTCTTGGTGGAGCTGTAACCATACCGGCTAAGGGCACGTCTATCAGACTTCGACCAATTAAAAAATGGGCCGGTGTGAGAGGGGCTAAATCTTGAGGAGAATCGGAAATAGGGCACAACGGACGCGAATTTACGACTGCTTCGATTTGACATAAAAGAGTGCTCATCTCTTCAAAGGTGGCGCAGCAGTTGCCTAAAACCTTTCCTAATAACGTCTTGCAAGTTTTTATATTCGACTTCCAAAGACCGCCAAAGTGAGGTGGTCTGGGTGGAATAAATTTCCATTGAATCGTTCCCTTGGCTAAATAATTTGCAATTGAATCATTATTTTCCTTCAAAGATGTATATAATTCTTTGAGCCTACGAGAAGCTCCAACGAAATTTGTTCCATTATCCGAACTCATGACAGCGGGCTTGCCGCGTCTATCAATAAAGCGACGAAAAGCAAGTAAAAAACCATCGGTGCTTAATGCAGTAACAAGCTCCAAATCAACAGCTTTTGTGGCGAAGCAAACGAACAGAGCAACGTAAGCCTTTATCTTTTTGTTGCAACGAACCTTGCGGTCCTTTATTAGAATGGGACCCGCAAAATCAACGCCCGTGGTGTGAAACGGATAAACTAAAATTGTGCGACTTACTGGAAGTTTGCCCATCGGCGGCGAGCTGAACCTCGGTTTGTGCTTGAAGCATGTTATGCACCTTCTAAATACCTTGCGAGAAAGATTACGACCAGATGTTATCCAAAATCGGTTCCGTGAAGCGGCAAGAACATTTTCAGGTCCTGCATGCAAAAGCTTGACATGTTCAGCCTCTAAAATCAAGCGGGCTAAGCGATGCTTGCCGGACATTAAAAATGGGTGACAAACGTCGAATGCTATAAAGTGATCTGGGAGGCGCCCACCTACTCTGAGCGTCCCATCGTCATGTAATATTGGATTCAAAAATCTTAAAGATGACAGCTTCAAACATTTGTTCTGTCTCAACGAAGATATCTCTTCCGGGAAGCTGAACTGTTGCGATAACTTGACCAAGGCAATGTCGGAGTTTAATAACTCGAAAACGGACAAGGCTCCGAATGAGCGCTGAGCCTTCTGCAGCCGAGAATTTGACATGAAACGTAAAACGAATGCCATAGTGCGCTTAAGGCGGGAGTATGACGAGAACCTGTCAAAAGCGATGACGACGTCAGAAGACGAATGTACAGCCAAACATTGACCTCCAAAAGTGACAATTGACGCCATTTCGGGTAGATTAGACGGCACCGAAAAATTGGAAGTGGGCCAACTACTTGATTCTTGTAACAAAAAGCTTGGTCCATTCCACCAAGATTGTAAATCTATCAATGAAGAAGGGCGGAGTCCTCTGGAGGCCACATCAGCGGGATTCAAGGTGGACCCAATGTGTCTCCATTCAAAACTACGGGTAGCTTCCTGTATTTCAGCGACTCTATTGGCGACGAAAACCTTTAATTTGTAGGGCTGCATTCTAAGCCAACTCAAAACGATAGAAGAATCTGACCAAAGAACGACACGAGAGAACTCTAAATCAAAATGCGATAAAACTTGCGTTATAAGGCGAGACAACAAGAGAGCTCCTTGAAGCTCCAAACGAGGAATCGACAAAACCTTGAGGGGCGCTACCTTGCTTTTAGCGCACAACAAGCGCGAAAGAATTTTTTTATCAAGACCTGTACTTCTAACGAACACGCAAGCAGCATATGCCGATTTGCTGGCATCACAAAACCCATGAAGTTCGACGTCTGAGTATTGCGAGACCGTAATACGCCGAGGTATTTTCAAACTATTTAAGGAAACGAGATCTTTTCTAAAATTCAACCATTCCGATGGAAGCGGTTCGTGCCAAGAACATTTTACTAGCCATAACTCCTGTAAAAGAACCTTTACGAGGATCACGCAAGGCGACAAAAAACCCAATGGATCGAAAATCTTGGATATTTCAGACAAAACAACTCGCTTTGATAGAGAAGAAGCAGCATTATCTGAAAGACCAATGGAAAACTTAAAATTGTCGGAAACCAAATCCCACTGAAGACCAAGTGACTTTACCTTTTCTTCGCGATTCAAATTGTACATATGAGGATGTAATGCGTCTTGGGACACACCATCTAGCGCAGCAGGCTCATTTGAAAGCCACTTCCTCAACTCGAACTGTCCCCTAATCAACACCTCAGACGAACCTTTGCAAATGTCTCGAGCTTCCATGATAGACTCGGCGCCCGTGAGGACGTCGTCAACATACATGTCATTACAAATGATTTTGGCGATATGGGGGGAAGTGTCTGAACACTCCTGGGCTAACTGAAGCAAACAACGAATTGCCAAAAAACTTGCCGAGCTTGTACCATAGGTAACCGTATTTAGTTCGAAAGTTTGCAAGGGTTCCTACGGAGAGAAACGCCATACAATGCGCTGCAAAGAGCGTTGCGAAGGATCAATATCGATTTGACGATACATGGCCTTAATATCCGACACCAATGCGATAGTATGTTTACGAAATCGTAAAAGAACGTGAAAAAGTTCCTGTTGTAGAACTGGGCCTATCATCAAAATATCGTTTAAGGATTGCCCCGACGTGGTGGCTTGAGAAGCATCGAAAACCACGCGAAGTTTTGTCGAAATTGATTCTTCTCTCAGAACCCCGTGATGGGGGAGAAAATACGAAATCCGCTCAAGAGGCTGGGCCAGCGACATATGACCAGAATTCAAATACTCCGCCATAAATTTGCGATATTCCTGAGAAAACTGAGGCTGTGCGCTGAATTTGCGCTCCAAAGACAAAAACCTTTTTTTTGCTTGTTGATAAGAATCGCTGAGAATCTCGGGATTTTCCTTCAAAGGAAGGGACACGACAAATCTACCAGTTTCTTTTCTTTGGATATTTTCTATAAATGATTTCTTGCAGGCGACTTGCTCTGGAGAACGAACAACAACTTGCGAAGGGATTTCTTCAACAAACCAAAACCTTTCTAACTGTCTTTGAAGATCAGTGTCGGTGCGAACGAGATTACACCGAGATTGTGAATGCACAAAGTTCTTTTTCGAAGGAATAGGTCCCGACAGAATCCAACCCAGATGTGTACTATGAAGCGCAGGCATGCCCTTGCCCACCGAAACCTGCTTATCAAGGAGCAATGACCAGAAAATTCCGCTTCCCAATAAAATATCAATTTTAGAAGGCACATCGAACTGAGGATCGGCTAGGATAATGTTCGCAGGTAAAGTAAGACAAGATGCATCGAATGTGAACGATGGAATTTCCGACGTGATTTCAGGTAAAACAAGGCAGGAAATTTTCTGCTTGAAACTCCCAGAATGTGCTTGAATATACAAGTCGCAAACCGTACTGACATGTGACCTTTTATTGCCTAAACCTAATATGTTTTGATTTAACCGACTAGTTTTCAATTTCAATTTTTCGCAAAGATCAGCAGTCACGATGTTAACCGTGCTACCTGAATCAAGTAATGCCTTTGCTAAGATACGACGTTTCGGTGACCCAGAAGCCTGAACGATAGCTGTAGGCATCAATATTTGCCCTTGATTTTGAGATGAAACGAAAGACGCTGGCCTTGTGTTATGAATCAACAAATTTTGGTTTTGACAGGCCAAATTACTGGGAGAAAACGAAGAAATGGAACCTGGTGTTGCCCATGATGGAACTTGCGACGACTTTAAATCTCCAGACGCTCCTGAAGCAGATATCAAATTAATTTTGGATACGTCTGATACTGGATTATCCCTACTGTCACGCACGCGATTATAATTTGAACCTGCACCCTTAAAAACAGATTGGCGATGCGAGTCCGACTGTGCAGAATCTCCTCGATTTCTATTTTCCAAAAAATGCAATAACGTGTCACCGCTTATACACCCGACAACAGCTCTTTGAAGGGCACTTGGCAATGAAATGATTGCTACTGAAACAGTTCAAACAAAGCTTCCACGATTTTACCTTACTTAAACGTTCTTGCGCCGATAATGACTTGAATTTCGTGCAATTGTTCAAATTATGCGATTCAGCACCACAACAAGCGCAAGAAACTGAAATGTTTCCTGTCAATGTACGAGAATGTGGTCTATCTATCGAAATCCTTGAAGTTCTGTGTTCAATCGATTCTAAAACAGAACTCCTCTTTTCTAAAAATTCAAAAAATTCCTCCAACGTGGGGAACTCGGAAGTAGACGTTTCAAAGTCACGAGCAGTGCGAGAATCCAATTTTCCCCATATCAAATGAATGAAACACAAGTCTCTCTGCTGATCAGGAGATACTAACTTGTCCAAAGATCTAACACAAATACGGCAGTTATCTAGAAGTTTTCGCAGATGATTTGAATTCTCCTTATTACAATGTTCTAAGCTACTCAAATTTCGCAAATGATGAAATGTAGTTAATCTTTTGTTGTCAAAACGTGTGCACAAAGCTTGCCAAGCGACATCATAATTTTCTCCTGTAGTTGACAAGTTACGAATTACATTTGAAGCACTGCCAGTTAAAACACTGGTTAGATATTGAAATTTGACTATATTTGATAATTCATTATCATTATGAATTGCTTCTACAAAAACTTCCTTAAAAAGATTCCATTCTGACAAAGTACCATCGAAAACCTTCAATTTTAACTCAGGTAGCTTTGGAACTCTAACTAAACCTTTAGATGCTGCTCCAGTTGTCCCCAAACTCTCAGCCTCAGAAGGACAACGTGAAGGACTCACCACTTGCATTTCCAATATATTTGTAGCTACTCTCCATATAGCAGTGAATCGAGCCTCATAATCTTCTAGGTGTCCATAAGCTTCCTCTGTATCTTCTAAATCTTCTGTTATATATGCTTCCGTAACCATTTCAAAATCACCTAAAGCTGAATTCATGCCTTCCACCTTCCTTTCCAATTCCTTGAATTTTTCTGGAGCAATAGTAGCATTACATTTAATCTGCTCTTTGAAGTTTTGAACATATGTTTCGAACGTTGTGAGTTTTCTCTTAAGAACTGCTCGTTTGCTACTTATAGCCTTGGCTGACATGCTGAATGTTAACTTCAGTAAGCACAAGAATGAAAAAACAAATTATTAAACGAAAGCAAGCGACTAACTGAATGTATAAACACAAGTTAACTCGTTCTAATAACGCACTGGAACGATAATTACGAATTTTTACTTTGAACAACGTACAAATTTCGTTGGTGCCACTTTTCGCTACTTGCCTTTAACTACTTCGCTGATGAATGTTCGATTCAATTCAATGAAAACGAGATATCAATCAAAAGTCAAAATGCTGCTCCAACTTGAAAGAAATTCAAAAGCTACAACAGATTTGCAATGCCCAAGAACGAAAATACGAGTGAGGTTATTTTGTTTGTAAACAAATCCCTATGACGTTTGGCCTTGAAATACGATGTGGCGCGCTATAGCGACAGCGAAAGCGATGACTGCGGCGATGCCGGTACGAGTTCTTTGCGGGGTTACTAGACGACTGGCGTACGTGTTCTGCAACGATGCCGATACTATTCCTCTTGGGTTGCCAGGTGACTGGCGTACGTGATTAAAGGTGCGTCCAGATACGTTCGAGGCAGCAAGCTAATTGCCGTACCGAGGCGGTGCGGTCGTAAATAAGAAATACAGCAAAGGACCGCTTATCTCATGTGAACCCATTAACAAATTTCAGGAGACCGTATCATATTACCAGTCGAGGATTCCGTCGAATAAGTCAAATTTCGCGTTTAACATCGACTTTTTTTGTTTCGATTTATTCCTATTTGTAAATTGAAAGAAAAAAACGAACAATGAGCGACGATTAATTATCTAATATCTCTCCAAGCATCTTCTTCTTTCACCACATTCATATTCAATTTCTCATGTTTTCTTCCATAGAACCCGACGTAGTCTATCTCTTTGATGAACCTCAGCACTTTTTCGTTTGACCCACTCATATCGATGTTTAAAAATGAATGAGCCGCATTTCTTTCAAAATGTTCTAGCAAGTTACAGTTTTTCGAATTCGTGGAAAAAACCTTGTGGGGAAAAATGATCGACTATCCGCTTTCTAAAATCAACCCTCTTTCCAAGAAAAACGGATATTGACGGTTCGACAGCTACAATATTAAATTGTTCACAATGCAATAAACGTTGAAAAGATGACATTTAGAAAGCGACCGTAGGTCAATTTGATTTAATAAGTCTGAAAAATTTGTTTTCATCTATTTCAAATTATGGAAACATGGATTAATAGCTGACATTCGCTGCAAATTCACTTAATTGGAATAATTTCAAATTCATTTGGACTCGGAATATTTTCATTGTTCCTTTTGGGAAATTAAACCAACTTTTCGATAGTGTGGTCGCAAATGAACCAACAGTAAGCAATGGTTCAATTCTCTACAAATTTGTGTGTGCACAAAACTATGGAGAAATGGAAAGATTTGCTTTTAAAAATACATTTTTAGAATAGATTGTTGCAACAGAACAGATAACGTTATTAATTGGAAATTCATCTCCTAAATTTCAATCTCATTCCGCAAAGTGTAAAAATTTTTTTTAGAAATTAGATTAATTTAATCGATTAATGATTCATTTTTTTTGCATCATGAAATATATGTATACATCCTTGTTGCAAAGTATAAAAAAAACATGAGTTGCAGTCGCATTTCGCAAGTCGTTTTAATGTTTCGAAAAAAGAAAAGCAAAATGTATTCTCTCGTTCACATGCCGCGGTTCCAAATTCGCCGTACCCACCCCAAGCGGATCGGTCCCGTACGGATGTTGAACGTTCGGTGAACTGTTTACCTCTCTAGGATCCCTTGGTGAGATCGTTTAAAATACTGCCTCGCACTAATGTGGACGGGTAGAAAATTTGACAGGCGTTCGTTCGGTACTTAATATGTCACCCAAAGCCGTTAATATACAAAGAAATGCGCCGGTTTCGATGAATCCGTACGCTGCCTCGAACGTATCTGGACGCACCTTAACGCTTCTTCGACGATGGCGGCTATAATGTTCTGTATATTTCTTAGTGAAATAAAATTACATCAGAACAAACGATCTATTAATTTGACAACTGACATAATCATCCCGTTCACATCACTACTAACGGACTCCTAAATACGAGCGCCCCTAGCGGACTAACGGTATATCACATCCCTCCTTTTTCTTCAGTCGGCAGCAAACTTGCCGGCAGTGAAACCTAGAAATCACGGAGACGCTGCGGGAGCTGCCGTTGGCGAGACGGTCGGATTTCGCATGTGGATGAACTCGACGGCACCTCGGTAGCTGTTAGCTCTTGTGGTGACGTTTTTTCTGCAACCGGTGGAAGAGGGGAATTCACTTCATGTTCCCCAAATAAAGTCGAACCATCCTCCCGACGACGATATTTCTCGACTTGGTTACGATGTCGTATAATCTGCTTCCCCGGCGTCTGTACTCTCACCAACGGTCCTTCCTCCTTCACAACCACACCGGTCACATCTTCAAATTTAGGCAGCGACTTGTCCATCGAAACAGGCCGTTGTATTAGAACTTCATCACCAACAGTGAGGTCCTTATGAGGAACTGCCGACTTGCGGTTCCGCACTAGGGACAACGCCTTATTCCAGGCGTCACGATCCCTCTCCTCGCCTGCCCATACGAAAGGTTGCAAAGAGGGCAGCTTATCGCGAAATTTGCGACCCAAAAACAATTCAGCTGGACTTTTTCCGGTGACAGACTGAGGGGTACTGCGATACATCACCAAATGTTCTCGAATAGCTACTTCTAAAAGTTTCTTCTCTATTCGCGCAATTTTAATTTTCGCCTTCAAGTCTCGGTTGACTCGTTCCACTTCTCCATTGGCCCTAGGCCAGTATGGGGGAGTGTTAAAGTGATTCACTCCCGATCGAAGTAGAAACTCTTTAAATTCTGCCGCGGTAAATTGAGGACCGTTGTCGGTTGTAAGTGAGAAAGGCGACCCATAACGAGCAAAAAGATCCTCCAAAAACGAAATCGTAGCGGACGCAGATATTGAGGACATGAACTTGACTTCCACGAACTTGGAAAAATAATCGATGACGACAGCCAAGGAACGACCGTCGGGTAGCGCCTTGAAGTCCATTGCGATGTCGACCCAGGGACCCTCCGGGAATTGACGCCGAGACATCTCTTCTTCAATGATATCGCCCTTAACTTTTTGACACGCGTCACATGACTTAACGAACTTCTCCGCTTGCGCATCAACTCCTGGCCACCAAACCTTGCCACGAAGTCGCTCCTTCATCTTGACGATGCCGGGATGGCCTTCATGAGCGTTAATCAGAACACGTTGATACAGTGCGGGAGGAATAACGATTCTCTCACCCCGCAGTACAACGCCTTGCGCTTCACATAATTCTGAGACTAACGGAACAAAAGGTTTCACATTAATAGGTGTCCCCAATAGCAGAGACTCCCGGACAGCATCTAGGTCTGGGTCGTCGGAGGTGGCAATTTGAATATCGTGCAGCGAAACCGCTCTTGGTACAAGCGCATTGACCAACATCACAAAATTGCGCTCATAAATATCGTTGACAGTGACGATATTGGGGTCGATTTGTAGTAATCGAGACAGCGGATCAGCGATATTATTCTTTCCTTCGACGTATACGACATGATAGCGAAAACCTTGAAGACGTAACATCCATCTCTCTAACCGTGCACACGGCTTCGATCGCTCAGAGAAGATCAGCTCCAGTGGCTTATGATCTGTCACCAGAATGAATTCTCTGCCAAGTAAATAAAGCCGAAGTCGCTCCACAGCGAATACAATGGCCAGTGCCTCTTTTTCTATCTGCGAATATCTCCTTTCCACTGGAGACAACGACCGTGATACATATCCAATAATTCGGGGAATCGAACCCTTGATCTGCAATAGTACGGCACCCAGGCCCACAGGACTGGCGTCGGCCACTACAAACGACTTCAGATTAGGATCAAAAAGATTGAGATACAATTCATTGGAAAGACTACATTTAACGTTCTCGAATGCCGCCTGAGACCCAGCCGACCAACGGAAAGGTTTCTCTCTTGCGACCTTCTGAAGCGGGTCAAGCTTGGTCGATAAATTCCCAATAAATCGGCCCACAAAATTAACCAGACCGATGAAACTCCTCAGTTCCTCCGCCGATTGCGGAGCTCGAAATTCTTTAATTGCCTGCAGCTTATCCCAGGACGGGCGAATGCTATCTTCAGCGATGACATGACCCAAAAATTTCACTTTTCTCGTACCGAATTCACACTTGTCTTGATTCACAACAAAACCATTCTGTTCCAGACGTTCCAACACCGCCTTCAGCCTCATCTCATGCTCCTCTCATCGGAAGCAAACACTAAGATATCGTCGAGATAATTAAAAACACCTGGAAGGCCAACTAGTACATTCTCTAAGATCCGTTGGAACTGCTCCGGCGCGCACTTCAAGCCAAACATCAGTCGTTTGTAACGAAATTTGCCAAGTGAGTGCCAAACGTCGTGATGTCTCTGGAGTCTTCCGCCAATTCGATTTGGTGATACGCCTGCTTAAGATCGATTTTAGAGAAAATGCGAGCACCCACCAGCTCCGGAGCCAAATCCTCGATTACAGGAATCGGATACTTGTCATTCTTGACTGCCTCGTTAGCTCGTCGCATATCTACGCAAATCCTTATTGATTTGTCGGATTTCGGAACTAGTACAATTGGAGAAAGCCAGTCGGATGGCCCGTGAACCGGTTCAATTATATCCGCCGCCAGCATCGATTGCAACTGACTCTCCACCTCTTGTCGATAATGGAAGGGTATCCTGCGAAAAGGTTGCCGCACGGGAATAACTGATTCATCGATAGGTATAGACAACTGAAAGTTGCGAAGCTTACCCAGTGTGGGTGCGCTATTGGCAACTGAACGCACCCTGACAGTATGAGGGCCAACACGTAAGAGGTCGAGGGACTTCGCATCTTGACTGCCCAGCAACGATTGCATCGGCTCCTGCATGATCAAAACTGTCGCCACTACTTTCTTGCCGTCAAATTCGATTGCAACTCTCATTGTCTTCCAGATCGTGTAGCGAATTGTGCCGGAACCATCTGAGAGAAATACCTTGGGAGACAAAATATAAATGAAATCACGAAAACCGGCATCGCGGAGACGAATCCACGTATCGTAAGAAATTATGGAAAACCGTGATCCAGAGTCAATATACATCTTCAAATCGACACCACCGAAACGACACAAAATTTCCTCGTCACGGAAGCGAAAACTCGATGCGGACGACACTACGTTAAAAATGCAATCCTCTTCCAAAACATCCTCGAAAACTAATCGCACATTCGATTGTCCACGACCAGAACGACTTTCCGAACCACGATTGCCATGACCACGAAGGCGACACATGTTTTCAAAATGACCCGAACGATTGCATTTTGACACCGATGCACGCGCGCCCTACATATCGCGTCTCTCGCGTAGTGACCTTTCACGCCACAACCAAAACACATTATCTCGGAAATCGGAATTTCCGGACTCGCGAACGATGAAAAAGACGAACGAGAACTGTTTCTAAACGACTGAGATTGGCGTCTATTCGCACTCGGTACTCGCGACACTGCTTCTCTCAATTGACTCGTATTTGCAGACGATGATTCACTAGAAGTACCAACGACTCCCTGCTGTGGCAACCCTGTGGAAAGCGATGACGTGGAGCCCAAAGAAACAGAACCACTTCCAGACGTTGACATCTCCCTGGTCTGACGATTTGACATTTCGAACACATTGGCCTGGTCGAGCGCCTCCTTCGATGGACGACGACCCTTCATCAGCAACTCACTACGTAACTGACTATTAGCGATACCACGAATAAATTGGTCAAGCACCATATCGTCTTCCTTCGTCGTATTCGGCGTAAAATTACACGCCTTCGCTTGAGTCTTCAGTCTCACCATAAATTTCGTTACTGGTTCATCGTTTTCTTGCTTCATATTGGTGAAAACAAAACGCTCATATACATCATTCGATTCTGCGACAATATTATTGGGAATAAACTGTATTGCAGCTTTATAATAGCCGCCCAGACACTTTCGATCATCATCTGACGGCTGTGTTATCGAATCCCAAATTTCCTGAACCTCTGGACCTGCGAAATAAAGCAGCTTGTCCAACTTCAACTGATCATCAACAATACGAAAAGCAGCGAAATAATAATTCAGCGATCTCGTCCATTTGGTCCAATCATCCACTGAGCGACATGCCTTTACGCTGAACGGCTTAATCTGCGGATCCGGATACTTCGTTTTCTCCGAATCGGACATCTTTAACGATACGATTAAAACTCGCGAACAATTGAATTTACCTCGTCGCCAATATAATGTTCTGTATATTTCTTAGTGAAATAAAATTACATCAGAACAAACGATCTATTAATTTGACAACTGACATAATCATCCCGTTCACATCACTACTAACGGACTCCTAAATACGAGCGCCCCTAGCGGACTAACGGTATATCACAGCGGCGATGACTCGCTCGTCCGTTACCAAACGAAATTCAACTAGGCTTGGATGACCTTGACGACAAAGATGCTCTTTTTCCGGCGTGGAACTGGACGATGTCCGGGTGCTTTCCCACGAATATGACGATGTATATCCGGCCCGAAGGACCTTGGTTGCGAATGGGCTGCCGATCTTATTAAGTATCAGGAAAAAAACCCGATTCCGATAACACTGGTTTTATTAATTTGCCAACCGGGGAAAGCGACAACGACAACAAAAGCGGACTGTATTACGAAAACAAAACGATTTAGTTGGAAATACCAACGCGGTAGAGATACGACACGACAAGTTAATGTTTCCACGACGACAGCCAAGAAGGAACTGACTGAACGAACAAAAAATGATTTACATCAAAAGGGTGGCGACAGCGCCACCTACAACTTATGCTAATGGCGCGTTCATATATACTACTAATATTTTTGATGTCAGATCGTGAGTTCATCGTTAAGGAATCACTTTTTATATGGTGCATTTCAAGGAAAGCTCTCTTACTCAAATTACTCTCAACATCCAGGATCACAACATTCTCCCAATCCACACTATGACTAGTATTCCTAACATGTTCTGCCAAAGCATAAACTTTTTTTGGATTTTTTATGTCACTTTTATGTTGTGTTAACCGCTTTTTTAACTGTTATGACGTTTGTCCCACATAGCATAATTCACATGAAGAACATTGAACCTTGTATACTATGTTTTTGCATTTTAAGATCGGTGTTTTATCTTTCATTGAACGGAACAGTCTACCCAGCATGAACTCATTATCTGTCCTAAAATTCATGGTGTTATTCTCCTGCGATATTCTGATCATTTCCAAAAACTTTCTTGTTTTCGAATTCAATTCTCTATCAAGGATCTTGACGTCATCATAATTGGGATTGTGTCCTGTCTCCGTGACATTTCTGGTAAGAGCACACGAGTTGACCGACCTATTAATATCGCTCCTGTGAGATGTTAATCTTTTCATGAGTGTCCTGCCCGATTCCCTAATGTACACTCTGTCGCAATTGATGCATGGAATCTTGTATACAATATGTGGTGTTCTAAGAATGGGGGTAGTACCTTTTAATTTTGTATATATTGACTTCGCACTTCTTGTATTTTTCCTCGCAATTTTAATTCTTGGTTGATGCAATAATTTGATAATTTTATCCGTCAATCCTCTTGCCTCCGGAAGCACGAGAAACCCTAATGGCTCGTTGTCGTCAGTATCGGATGCAGAGGTGACAGTGTTGTCGATCTGGATGATGTTCCTAGTTGGTATGTTGTTGACAATTTTATTCACAAATTTCGTAGGGTACCCGTTTAATTCCATTATCGGGCGTAACTTTTTTAAATTCTCCTCCAAGAACCGCGCATCCGCCAATTTAGTGATTCTTGTTTTCAGGTTTCTAAAGACGTTAATCTTCATGTACATTGGATGGTAAGATTGAAAATGCATGTATAGGCCTGATGACATTGGTTTTACATACCAATCAGTGATAATCGTTTGGTCTGGCATTCTGATTACTCTAGTGTCCAGGAAAGGTACCCAGTTGTCATTTCCTAGCTCAGCGTTAAATTGTATGTTGGGGTTGTAACTGTTGAAAATCTCCGTAACGATGTTGACCGCATCCCGTGGAATCGCAGCGATCAGGTCATCTACATACTTCCTGCAAAAAGGTATCTGGAATGGGATTTGCGGTATTATTGTGTCGAGCAAATCATCCATGACATATTGTGCCACAATTGGCGAAATTATGGACCCCATAGGCGTACCCATCTTCTGGAAGTAAAACTTGTTGTCGTATGAAAAATATGTAGACTTAAAAACGGTCTCGACAAGATCCAAAAATCTCACCCTATCTATGGAAGTTTGATTGGCAATTTTGTTTTCCCAATTCTTGTCTAACACCTTCACGGCGAGTTCCATCGAGATGTTGGTGAAAAGCGATATCACGTCTAAACTAACCAGGACATAGTCCTCAGGTAACGTGATACCCCTAATCAAATCAACAAAATGAAAGGAATCTTTCACGAAGTAATCGTTGTTATTGTCGTAAGCTCGATTCAAAATATCCGCCAGAAACTTTGAAATCCTGGCCGTAGGGCAATTGACCGACGAAATAATAGGTCGTAGTGACAAAGTAGCCTTATGGATTTTTGGAAGGCCATAGAACCTTGGGCACACCCCATCATAAGTCATCAGTGTTTTTGCTACAGGATCAGTAATCATTTTAATTTTCTTCAATTCGGAGACCTTCTTGTTTATTTTCTGTTCAATAGTGTTAGTCGGATCACAATTGTTTGGCCTGTAAACGTTCGTATCGTCAAGATGAAGCTTCGATAAGTTCCTGTAATCCGTCTTCTTAATCAACACCGTCACATTTCCTTTGTCCGATAATGTTGCAATTATATCATCATTTTGATTTAAGAACTTCTTCGTTTTCCGTTCTAACTTATCTAGCTTGTCAGTTCCGGATTTTTGAACGTAGTTTGTAATAATATTGGTTAATTTAGCTCTTTTTATATGAACTGCTCTACTATCCACACCACCACAAAAGTTTTCCCCCGTCGCAATCAACCTGGGTATGTCAAGGTGTTTGATTTGCGGTGCGAGTGCAAATTTCGGCCCAAGGGACAAGAAGGTAGTTATATCCTGATCAATATCCTTGCCTGTCAGATTTTTCAGCCATTCAGTTGGAGTTATGATGGCTTTCTGTTGTTTTTCGCTGAGTGACTCGATTTTTTCCTATTTCGTGTCTTGATTTTCTTGAAAATACGTTGGGCCGTTACATTTGATCGCCGTTTGAATTCGTTGAACAGAATGTGCCCTAAAATGTGTGATATATCGTTCTCAATGTATGATTGTCTACGCAGAAGGAACTGAATATTCCGAAATGTGATAGAGAGTTCTAAATTCATCAGTTTTGATCGCAATCTAGAACTGAAATTTTCCACCAAATTCCCTGTGAAACCATCCTTGAATTCACAATGTTCCCTGAGTCTGTTAATGTGTCCTCTTATGTGATTCGGAATGAGATCTTTCGATTTGCATTGTAGCAAAAAAACCCTCCTATTCTTCAAATTGGCTAGTTTGATGTTATTCTTAGAGTATTCTTTGAGTGACCTTCCACAATGCATGCCATACTGTCCACTAATTTCTTGAAAATATCCCATTGTCTAAGTTAAATGTATTCGATAGGTTATTTGCTGTGTTGATAATTATATTTAGAATGTTTCTTGGGAATGCAGCAAGAGGTTAATAAATAAAACCAGTTTTTTCTTTACTCGAGCTTTCGTGAAATTGTTATTTCTAACTTCTTCACTTCATCAGGAGAACTAAAAAAGAACCAAGCCTTTTCAATAATTGCGGAGCCAAGAAGCAGGAGTGGCTCTAGGAGTCCGTCGCGTGAGCCCCTTCAGAGGTCGAGGATTTAATCCGACGGGCTCTCGACATGCATCACCCGCCCCTTCACCACCACCAGAAACGGCAACCGTCCCGTCCTCGAAACCCCCGTTTTCCCCCGGTAAAAAATCCAAAATCCCACGAATACGCAGAATGAATAGTTCCGTCCTATTCGGTGAGAAAGTTTCGCATACAGAAGATCTTGAAAATTCAACCATTTCTACCGAGGGCAAACTCACTTCAGCATTTAGCAAAAGCGATACCAATATTTCGCATAATGGTAAAATGTCGGGTAGACCTCCACCCAGTCCTCAAACAGGATTCCAGAAGAATCCTGCATTCAGACAACTGTCGCCTATAATAGGTAGTTCACCTGAACCAAGCCAATCTCAGTCTTCCCCATCACAAATTCCATCGAAAACTAAAAGCCCCAATCGAGTAGGTTACCATCACCATCAAGACCGACGACAAGATCGAAAACAGTAAACCAATCCCGCTCGAGGGCCACCTCAAGAGAACCGTCGCGTCCATCCTCCAGAGTGCAGTTGCGAAACGTTAGCCGAGAAACGTTAAATCAAAAGTGAATAGTTTTAGTAAACCCAAAGTGCCTCCGAAACCTTTAACTAGTGACTCGGACTTGTCCGATAAACCAGCGACGAAAACTACTCGGTATAAAAAACAGACTGTGAATAAACCGAAATATGGTGCTGCATCCGCGACAAACAGTAAAATTAATAGAAACAATAATAACCCAGTGGAAAACAATAAAAAGGTTATTACCGAGAAGAGCAGTAACAATACATCATCACCACCTACGAACACTATTTTTGATAATCCGTCGTCGAGTACTCCTGAGCCACAACAAGCCACAAAAAACGGACGATGTTCTCATCAATAAAACCAAACCAGAAGTTGAAAACACTTTTAGCGACACCTCTTCCGAATTCACCACCGACACAGAGAAACTCAAAAAAACCGACAGCGCCGCAAGGATCTTCGAACTACTGGGTCAGTCTTCAGCTGCAATCGTACCAACTACCACATCAACAGTCACAGAACCTCTGAAGATCGATGGAGACATCGAACCAATAAAAGCAGAATTCCCAAGAGGTATATCGCCAATGGTGGATGGTCGAATCCTGAGCGCCACAAGCGTATCACACGCTTTAAACAAAATGAACGATACCGTCTTAGATACCAAAACTTTAATGAGAGAAAGTGGACTTTCAAAATTATCACCAGCAGCAAATGCGATCATCTCCATGTCCAAAGAAAATACGGACAGTAAACCTCACGAAAGCCCTATGGTAAGGAACAACTCTGAAGAATCGGTGGGTAATCATGTCACAACTGTTGGACTAATGGACGGGAACCACAATGCTGCTCATAACAACTTGAAAAATCGAACGACGGCGGAGGAGTTTTTTGGAAAAGCTGTAACGAAGAGTATGCAAGAACCACTACTGGCTACTGGCGGCAGTTGTCAGACCAGTGGAACCAATTTAGATAATGGTGCAGGAGAAACCCAGCGAACAAGATGTGGAAAGTGGTAACGTTCGAGTACCGATAAGCGCGACGAATGGTTCGCTCCATGGACGGCCAAGTTTACCAAATGAACATCCACCTGCTAATAATGAATCGAACGCTAAATCAAAATCGGAACCTGAGGATGAAAACAAAGGCAACAGTCGCAAACAGTCGCGCAAATCCTGTCGCAATCCAAATAATAAGGAAATGGAACAAATGGATGAAAATACACCCAAAGGATGTTTGAGATGCTTCAAAAAGAAAGACCAAATAAAGCAAATTAAAATGATTACTGATCCTGTAGCAAGAACACTGATGACTTATGATGGGGTGTGCCCAAGGTTCTATGGCCTTCCAAAAATCCATAAGGCTACTTTGTCACTACGACCTATTATTTCGTCGGTCAATTGCCCTACGGCCAGGATTTCAAAGTTTCTGGCGGATATTTTGAATCGAGCTTACGACAATAACAACGATTACTTCGTGAAAGATTCCTTTCATTTTGTTGATTTGATTAGGGGTATCACGTTACCTGAGGACTATGTCCTGGTTAGTTTAGACGTGATATCGCTTTTCACCAACATCTCGGTGGAACTCGCCATGAAAGTGTTAGACAAGAATTGGGAAAACAAAATTGCCAATCAAACTTCCATAGATAGGGTGAGATTTTTGGATCTTGTCGAGACCGTTTTTAAGTCTACATATTTTTCATACGACAACAAGTTTTACTTCCAGAAGATGGGTACGCCTATGGGGTCTATAATTTCGCCAATTGTGGCACAATATGTCATGGATGATTTGCTCGACACAATAATACCGCAAATCCCATTCTAGATACCTTTTTGCAGGAAGTATGTAGATGACCTGATCACTGCGATTCCACGGGATGCGGTCAACATCGTTACGGAGATTTTCAACAGTTACAACACCAACATACAATTTAACGCTGAGCTAGGAAATGACAACTGGGTACCTTTCCTGGACACTAGAGTAATCAGAATGCCAGACCAAACGATTATCACTGATTGGTATGTAAAACCAATGTCATCAGGCCGATACATCCATTTTCAATCTTACCACCCAATGTACATGAAGATTAACGTCTTTAGAAACCTGAAAAAGAATCACTAAATTGGCGGATGTGCGGTTCTTGGAGGAGAATTTAAAAAAGTTACGCCCGATAATGGAATTAAACGGGTACCCTACGAAATTTGCGAATAAAATTGTCAACAACATACCAACAAGGGACATCCTTCAGATCGACAACACTGTCACCCCTGCATCCGATACTGACGACAACGAGCCATTGGGGTTGCTCGTGCTTCCGGAGGCAAGAGGATTGACGGATAAAATTATCAAATTATTGCATCAACCGAGAATTAAAATTGCGAGGAAAAATACAAGAAGTGCGAAGTCAATATATACAAAATTAAAAGATACTACCCCCATTCTTAGAACACCACATATTGTATACAAGATTCCATGCATCAATTGCGACAGAGTGTACATTGGGGAATCGGGCAGGACACTCATGAAAAGATTAACATCTCACAGGAGCGATATTAATAGGTCGGTCAACTCGTGTGCTCTTACCAGAAATGTCACGGAGACAGGACACAATCCCAATTATGATGACGTCATAGTAGGTAATAATGATCGAAAAGTTAAGTATTGAAAAAAATTATCTTCTTCTGTAAACTGCTCTCGATCGTATACACAAAATGAAATGTATCGATTTCCAGTGGTTGCTATTACAATTAAAATTTTCAGTACACACGCACACACATCGTGTCTTTACAACCGTATATCATCGCTGTGGTTTTAGCACAGCCAAAATCAAGGAAAAAAATAACAATTCGTAAAATGAATTTACAAATCTTCCATTTCGATTATTAATTAAAGAAACTAATATTACAGGAAGAAAAATAGAGGAGAACATAACATCTCTTTTTAATGGAGCGGTATTAATATTAATGAATAATAATAAACATTGAAATTTCGAAACGCAATTTGAATGACAACAACACCAGATACCATCCAAAGCCACTTTACAACCGTATATCATCGCTGTGGTTTCTAGCACAGCCAAAATGACAACGAAAATAAACTTCCCATAAAATAATAATAAATTTATAACTAATTCCTTCGATTCCTTTTATACAAAACGAAGAAGAAATTACTTTACACTCTTCAATATGAATACTTGAAAAACAAATGAAAATCATCATCCGCAAACTTACAACCGTATATTCTCTCAATTTTCCTAACGATTTTCGTGATATTCAAGAAAAATTTGATACGCCTACGGTGACCCAAGAGCTGATCTTATATACCAGAGCGGAGCGCATATAGTGATCTGGCCCTTAGACTGATCGGGCCGTATAGAAGGATCGGGGCGCATACGCGCAGGAGGGGCCGACGGCCCCGACTCGTTATAGGACATGGGTATTATAATGTCGCATGGAAACTATTCACCTCAAATTATAACTATTTACGTATCAAAATAAAAGCATGCGCTTCACACGTAGACGGTACATGAGCGTAGAACTAATTATTGTAGTTTTTGTAATGCATGTTATTTCAAAAGGTATACAGTTGGTTACATTGAACATTAAAGCATGACCGATTACAGAGACAAGATAGTAATTGATTCGTTAAAATGTTATGTCCGTTCGTACAACGGATGTTGCTCTCTCAATAGGGGATTGAGCCAAAACTAGCCGTAATAATCTTAATATTGATACCAGCTCTCTTGCTAAGAGATGGAGCCGCCTTTAAAAAAGTGGGCTTACGCCTATTGGGGAAACCGCTATAACAAAACGCACTGTGTACTTTACCTCCAGGGTGGTGTGGGAACAAGTTATAAAAACAATGGAATAGTCGGACAGTTGTATGTTGTCCTAACCACTTTCGATTTCGGAGCGGCAATATCAGAAATTAAATTTGTTTTGCAATTTTGTGATTAATATAATGTTTCAGATATCTCTAAAATATTCTTCATCAAGGACGATTTTGTTTATGTGGGAGTTTTGTTGGCTAAATATTTCATACCCGTTTCAAAATAATGTAACAAATAGAACAAATCAACCTTCTTGCTCCGCCCGTCGACAAGTAACGCAATCCTTTCATGTACAAAGCTGCTTGGTACCTCCCCCGCTATTGGTACGTGGTACAAAGCCGCTTCTCAAGGAGCCAATAGCGATTACAATCACACCCCTCTTTTGAAGGGGCCATTTCCTTCAGTTTGTGTACCAAACTGTCGATAAAGCACAACACTCAATTAGCATTCAGATTCAGTCGAACTAACACTATGGCCGGTAAGTTATTATCACATTTCTTCAGCTAGTTCCAGTATCGAAACGAAATTTTCATGTTAAAATTGAACAAACCGAATAATAATACTATTTCATTCTTTCAGGTAAAAGGAGAAACAATTATGATGTAAGTATAACTACATTTTATGTTTAGAATGAAAATATAAAATTATATTTCATTTCTCTCTAGGTTCGAAGCGTAACAATCCACAAGGAGTTACGACCGAGGTGGCGCGGAGGCGGCCGTGGTGGCAACCAAAATCCCGCCGCCAACAACGCAGAGGTTCCCCCCGTCTCCAGGCGAAATAACACCATGGCCGGTAAGTTATGATCACATTTCTTCAGCTTCTTCCAGTAGCGAAACGAAATTTTCACGTTACATGCAATTTAAACAATCCGAATAATAATACTATTTCATTCTTTCAGCATTCTCTACAGCCGCTCCCAGAGGCCGGCATCGTGCGGCAACCCAAAAACAGAAACAACCGCCCCCGCCGGGAACTACGTAGCCGCTCCCGCCGGCTACTTCCACGTCCATCCGGCGGCCGCCCCTAACGGACTTTTCGAGGCTGGCGCGCCAGGTTTCTTCGCGCCCATACCTTACGGCCATTTCGCGGCCGCCGTACCAAACCTCTGCGCCCTCTTTCCCAACGGCCCTTTCGCGGCCGCCCCTCCTGGAAGTTTATTACTTCCTCGACAAACATCCCAACCGAACCCTCCACAGCCTCCTGAAAATAACCCCCAACCGAACCCTCCACAGCCTCCCGAAAGTAAACCCCAACTGAACCCTCCACAGCCTCCCGGAAATAATCCCGAACAGACCCCCCCACCGAACCCCCAACAAGGTGGGTTGTATACGCCATTGGCAATAGAAATTAGTAATATTAATTTGTAAATAGGTATTATTAGTAATAAATAAAATGTGATAGATGAAACAATTTTTATTTTCCTTGTTTGCAAGGAGCCATAGTAGTAATGATGTATATTCCTAATATAATTGATGTGAATTCCGCTAACAACACATCGTAATAGAAGAACGTGACTCGATTATAATAAAAGGTAGTGGATGTTATCAACGCCCAGTGGGAGTAACAAAACATTTATCACAAAAAATGTGCACTTCGTACATTGAAGAAATCACAGAGCCCCTTAACCATAAAAATATGATCGACACATATCGTCCCTTTTCTGACGAAAGGGCGTAATTCAAATTCGCCAAGTTTTCAGGAGAGCTGTTTGAAAATTGGAGCACTCTTACTGATTTTACTGAGTGGTACCGAGGCTTAATTTCTCAGTTCTTTTTGAATCAGTAGGTAGCAAAAGAATGAAAGTGTGATATGCATAATGAGAATTTCTGATGTCATCAAGTTTGGGTGAAATTTTTTCGAAAATTGGAGATACGCCTTTACGTCGGATTTAGGAAAGTTGATGCATCTCAGACTTTGATAGATGCGTCTTTAATTGGTCAGAGATTTTTGCAAAGAATAAAAGTTTATTTCAGAAAAAATAACAAAAGCTTAACATAACATATATTCAGTAATTTTTTCATAACAACAAAAAAATAATGTTTGGTTATGGAACAGAAATTCAAAAAAAAAAAACGAAAAATAAGCTATAGGGTAAAATACGGATAGTTGCCACACTTTTTAAAAAGCTCCTTTAAAAAATGTGTACCAGTACATTTTTTATTTAAAGTGTATTCTCAAACATAGTTCATTAATCTTCTAACATACCCTATTTATAAAAAAAATATAAATATTATACATTTTAAGTAAATCCAGATTATTATGACCTCTAAAAAAGAGGATAGTTGCCTACTATAGCGGATACTAGCCTAACGTTAAAAATAGTTGGGGGGGATACTTGCCCAATGTGAGGATAGATGCCCGTCTGTTTTTTTTTCTAATAAAAATGAACTTATATTAATTTAAATAATCAATTTTTATTATTAAATACAATGTTTTATAAAGTATGAATTAAAGTTAAATTATAATTATAAAATTATAAGAATAATAGACTCCAAAATAGTAAATAAGTGTCCAAACTAAAAATATAATGTTATTATTTATTTTGAAGATAGAACTATAAACAAAATTAGAATTAACTTTGGCATTAGCCTCTATTAAGTAAGGATTCAGTCTTCATAACTTATTGAGACCCTTCATTATGTACTAAGTACTAAGAGAAGTTAAATTATTACCTAATCAACACTTAAAAATACTATGGTTTTAAATTGTAAGTTAGTGAACATGTAATTTTTTAATTAAATATTAGTATTTATCTTAAATATTAAAAATATGGTAATCAACTTTGGCATTAGCATTGATTATCACCAGAAGTCAAGCTTTTCAATTTGCCACATCTCTTGCAATGGTTTTGAGTGTTGAACAAGTTTCATGCAACCACATTCGACACATCTGACATTCGATCCAATCTGATTTCGATTTAGTTAAATTATAATTTTCAAAACATTCTACACAATAATCATGAACTGAAACTTCTTTCTTGGTATTTTCTATTTTTAAATTAACATTTTTTACTTGTAATATATTTTTAGTGTTTCCAATAGACAATTCGTTTTTTCACCTTTTATTAGTAGCCCTTTAGTTGCTTTTCCTTTAGATATTTTTGAACTTATAACATTTTCTTCATTGTCACTGTTAGAACTGTAGATACGAGTTTTCTTTTCCTTAGAGCCTTCCTTTAGTCAGTTCAATAAAATCTGTGCTATCTGATTCTGATTCACTGCTAGTAATATCTCTATATTGTTTTGATTTTTATTTTTTGTAGACGCCCTTTTTCTTCGTAATCTTTTCTTTGCTACCAACTGGTTTGTTTATTGTTTCTTTCGTTTGTTTCATTACAGTTGTTTTCTTTACTTTCTCAGTTTTATTTTTCTTCTCGATTATTTTATCATTCGAGTTTAAAATTTCTGCTGATTGTTTAGCCCTTTTAGACATACTCAGCGGAATTTTTGGTATAGGAGATGAATGATGTAAAAATTTCGATGGTGTTTCTTTTTGTTGATCTTTGTTCTGTGACTCATTTAAAGATATCAGCGATGGCAATGATAGTTCAGTATTATCTAAAATGTAATTTTCAATCTCACCATCTCCTAGGGCTAAACAATCATGAGAAAGAGCCAAAAGACTTGACGATGGCCTTGGTGGCGTGCAATTCTGGTTCACACTGTTCTGCTCAGCTTCATTTATGATAGTTTCAGGCTCTTGTTCCTGCGTAAGCTCCCCCAATGCAATATCTGATATAGCAAATTCAGCATCAGACAGAGCATTTGGATTGACTGGATAAATTCCGCTGTGGCGAAAACCATTTATTGCATTGGCAGGTATCGTTGCTCGAATCCACGCCCTTGCCATCAGTTGACCAGCATTGTACCGGTTCAGTTTTTTGTGGATTGGTGCGAATAAAATTGTTTGTCTCCGCATAATAGTATTTTTAAATGGTCCGAATACAGATACGTCTAATGGTTGCAAAGCAGAAGTAGTATGACTAGGTAAACAAAGCAGTATCACATCATTGTCACGAGAAGTTTCTAGCATATTGACAGCACTGGAATGAGATGAATGACCATCTAAAATTAGTAATACCTTTCCTGGAGGCTTGCGGGGTATAAAATATTCTGGTCAGCCACTTGTAAAAAGTTCTGAGGAAATATATGCTGATTTCTTTTGCATATAAACTTTTGAACCAGGAGGAAGTCCTTCTTCGAATTCGGGTTTTATTTACCTCCTTGATAATCAGAACAGGTGGGAGAAAATTGCCGATAGCGTTGCAACAAGCAACAACGGTAATTGTTTCGCCTTTTCACCGGAAGTAAGTGATTTCACTGTTCTAGTACCTTTCTTGGCCAATACCTTGCCAGGTTTATTGTTGAGTTGGACACCGCTTTCATCCATATTGAAAATTCGCTCCGGCTTATCTAGCAAATCATTATCAGTTAAGACGGTTATGAGCAGATCAAAAAATTTGGCTACTTCGGCCCTGCTTAGACCCTTCGCTCTTTGAATTGATAAGCCCTCAGCTTGCCTCACAACTATTTCGGGATTTCTTTCAAGGAAGCTTTTCAACCATTGCGCTCCAGCCATTTTGGTTTCATTATTAAAATTGTGCTTCAATCCTAGTTTTTCGGCAAACTGATAGGCTAATTGGCGAATTAAAATTCTTTCAGGAGGAAATCCTGCCTCTCCGAGCTTCAATATATGGGAAACTAGTCTTTTTTCATTTTCAAAGCCAAGGGCAGGGTATTTTCCTAGAAATGTTAAAATACAATTAGATAAGTAGATAAGTATATAAATAGATTATATAATATATAATATATAATATTATTATTATATTTATAAGCTAAATATACAATTTTGAATCCTTGACATACCTTGGGTTACTAGCAGATGGTTTCTTTTTTCATACCGTCTTCTTAAGGTTCGAGAGGATATGCCATACAATCGGGATATTTCGTTGATACTTTTTTGTTTTTTATTTAGTTCTTCGAACGCAAGTGTTAAACTATCTTCTGTCCAGTTGATGTGGCGCGGCACCACGCCTGGCTTTCGTTTATACTTGCGAGGCATTGCGCTGTTGAGTATTTATTTTATGTAAGTAGATAGGCTATGACAGTTCAAGCACAAAATCGACCATTTTTACATGTAAATCTCCATAAGGAATTCTAAGGTCCAAAGTAGCGAAATTTCCGCAAATTTGGTACTGCGCATGCTCGGCTCCACCCACCACACTAACTATCCCCCCCCCCCTCCAAAAAGATGGTGTCCACCCCATCAGCTGATCACCTGACATTTTCTCCCACCTACACCACCAGATGGTGCCACCCGACAAATATCATTACCCTCAACGCCACCCCCTCCCATCACCTGATGATACTGTATTTTTCAAGCTATCAGATAATGTAAATATCGTTTGAGATCTACCATGTATCGCTACTTACATATTCAAAAAGTTGGATGATGTATAATTGAATGAGAACATACAGGTAAGTGTGTGATAGTACGATATTTCGCCAGGTTTTTTGAGCTGGTGGGGTGGGGGAGGGGGAGGGATATTAATAACACATCGGCGCATCATCTATTCTCAAATAAGATAATTATAATATGAATGAAATGAAGCTCAAATCAAAAAAACAAAAGATGTTGTTGCAGCAACAGATGATTAAAAACTTCATTGGAAGGGTTATGAAGGATTTCATGTGTCATTCAATCACGTGTACAATCCAATATGTATTTACAGTTTTTCTTCCCCTGAAATGTTCATTAGTAATGAAAAAAATGAAAATAATAACCTTTTCCAATCACAGCATACCTGGATATGATAAAGCAAAGTTCCTTTAGAATCATGAAGCTTTTTAGATTCAGAATTCACTTTAATTTTTCCAACTCCATCAAGATGTTGTTGTAGCAATAGACGATTAAAACATCATTGGAAGGGTTATGAAGGATTTCATGTGTCATTCGATCACGTGTACATTACAATATATATTTACAGTTTTTCTTCCCCTGAAATGTTCATTAGTAATGAAAAAATGAAAATAATAATCTTTTCCAATCATATAATACCTGGATATGATAAAGCAAAGTTCCTTTAGAATCATGAAGCTTTTTAGATTTATAATTCACTTTAAATTTTTCCAACTCCATCAAGATGTTGTTGTAGCAGACGATTAAAACTTCATTGGAAGGGTTATGAAGGATCTCATGTATCTATATATTTACAGTTTTCTTTCCCTGGAATGTTCATCTGTTATGAAAAAATGAAAATGAAAATAATAATCTTTTCCAATCACATCTTACCTTGATATGATAAAGTGAAGTTCCTTCAGAATTATGGAGCTTTTTAGATTCATCATTTTGCAACATTGAGCTAATAAAAGATGATTTCAAGATTGAAAAAATAGGATGATAGTACTAACCTTTCCATCTATATAGTAGTTAACACGTCGAGAGCCACTTATGAACTGATATATTTGAAATCGAGTTCACTCATTCCGTATACAATCTTATCGCGTTTCCTGTAACGGCATGGTTTGATATGAAAAGAAAAAATGGATCTCCACAGATGATAAACGTTATAGCGAATACTTCACAAAAATTGGTTCAAAAAAACATTTTTTTGTTAACTCGGGGGGTAGTTAACTGGAGGGATGTAATTTTCCGACCGTTTGACGAAGGTTTTCCGAAACAATGTGCTGCGATGATTTAAAAACGTGAAACGATTATAAATATTTACGGACGAAATCTCGCAGATCGATAGGTCGGAAAATAAAATTGTGTAAAATGGTACATGATCGAACAAGAAAAAAATTCCTAGAAAAGGAGCTGATAAGAATTCGTAAGCGGTCGACAAATATTCACGAAAATATTACAATGATAATCAGTTCTGGTTAATTCAGAAGATAACCCTGAACGCGTGTGTGACCTAATTCAGATAATACAAACGGGAAAAGATGTCTAGAAAAATTGCATACAGATGATTTAACGTGAAACTATTACAAAAAATTCTATTTTTATCGTTATAATATTTACAGCGACATCACAGGTCAGAAAATAAAATTGCGTAATGGTACATAATCGAACAAGAAAAAAATTCTGAGAAAAAGAACTGATAAGAATTCGTAAGCGTCCAGGAAATATTCACGAAAATAATTTTAAGAAATAAATCATTCGTTAGCAAATATTCACGAAAATAATTTTAAGAAATGAATCATTCGTTAGCAAATATTCACGAAAATTATTCTAAGAAATGATAATGATTTCCGGTTAATTATGATGATAACCCTCATGTGACCGCTTTAATTAAGATGATTTTAGTCACGTGACATCTGTGATTGAATAGATATAAAAGGAGCTGATGATGATCATCGAATCAGTTTATCAGTTACATCGAGATGTCTCTCATCAAGAAAATTATGTTCCGCATTAAGAGCTTCTTAGCTCTGATAAATATGGCTTCAGCGAGCGAATTCGATCGAGAATTGAAACAGTGTACGAGAGCGATACGGAAAATTCATGACGATTTAAGATGTGCTAAAAACCATGGTGAAAAACAACATCTGATGGCATTACTACGAGACGTAAAATCGTTTCGGCAACAAATAAAAGCGCATCAAAGACAAGGAGCAGGTCTTACTCCACCTAGAAAGGAGACTGCGCGGGATCGTGTTCGCTGGAATGATTTGAAATCGGCATTCAATTCAAGAATTCGAACGGGGGTTATCACAAACCTGAAACATAAAGATCCAACCAAATTTCTAGTTGATAGTAAAGCTATTTTTAAGCGGCGAATCCAGAACGCGCTCAAGGAAAATGAAGCAGTCAAGGTTAATGCAATATTTGGCGGCGAGTTCGAAAGATCTACCGCAGATAAAATAAAACAAGAAACGAAATATTTTACTACATCGAATTCACCGATATTTCGAGATACGGACTTGGATGAGTGGTTTAATGCTAAGATCATCGCTCCATTAATGAAGGATCTGGATGGATTTCAAGAAAGGGATAGCGGATGGGCATTGAAACATGTTGTGAATCTAGGGATAAATATAAACAAATTCACACCTCAACTAGGATCGTCATACATTGAGCTGCCGGATGAAATCAAGAAGAAACATGCGTGTATTAACGTACGTAATGACGACGATGCGTGTTTCGCGTGGGCCGTGACGTCAGCACTGTATCCTGTCAAGAAAAACCCTCAGCGAATTTTAATGTATCCACATTATTCTAATGTTCTGAAACTGAAAGGAATCCAATTTCCAATGACTTCGACTCAAATACCGAATTTTGAAAAACAAAACCAGTTATCGATTAATGTCTACATCCTGAAGAAAACTAACAAGAAGTTCCAAACTCTACCTACATATCTGACGAAAAATAAACTAGGTAGACATGCGAATTTGTTATTGATTCAAGATCGATATGATGATGTTGAGGGACCAATTCGTTATCATTATGTATGGATCAAGAATTTATCTCGGCTCGTATCAAACCAATTGAGTAAGCATGATGGACAGAAATTTATATGCGATCGATGTCTTCACTATTGTATTTCTGAGGAAAAACTACATAAACATTCTGAAATTTGTGAAAAAATGAATGACAGCGCTGTTAGAATGCCTAAGGAAGGGGAAGTTTTGGAATTCAAGAATTATCGGAATAAGGAGAAAGCACCGTTCATCATTTACGCCGATTTGGAAAGCGTTTTACGACCGGTTATCGCTATGTCTTACTATCAGGAACATCAAGCTGCTGCAATTGGATACTATGCAAAATGTTCATATGATGATTCATTAAATTTTTATCGATCATATCGGGGAGGTAATTGCATGGAGTGGTTCTCTGATGAATTGTCAAAATTTGCCGAAGATGTCGAACCAGTTTTTCTATGTCCCTATAATATTCATATGACGTCACAGCAAGAAGTTGAATTCCATAAAGCTACACATTGTCATATCTGTGAACAACTTTTCAAGCCTGAAGATAAGAAGGTACGAGATCACAATCATCTTATCCCGGAAAATAATTATCGAGGAGCTGCTCATGAAGGATGTAATATTAATTATAAGGATAGCCACACGATCCCCATAGTTTTTCATAATCTCAGTGGATATGATGCACATTTCATTATAGAAGATATCGCTACGAGAATGGATGGAAAAATGGATTTATTACCGATTACTAAGGAAAAATATATTAGCTTCACCAAACATTATTCCGATTATCAAATCAATTTCCGTTTTATTGACAGTTTCCGTTTCATGGCATCATCTTTAGATCAACTGGCATCATATTTGGATGATTTCCCACATGTTAAATCACAATTTAGAGCGATGCATGAACAAAAATTCAACTTCTCACCCAGAAAGGGGTAATGCCTTATGATTATATGAACTCTATGGAACGATTTGATGAAACATCATTACCACCGATTGACGCTTTCTACAATAAATTGGAGAATAAGCGATGTCCACAAAGAAAATATAGAAGAGCTCAGCTTATATGGACCGAATTCTGCTGTAAAACCTTGGGCGAATACTCAGATTTATATATGAAAACCGATATCTTGTTATTAGCTGATGTTTTTGAAAAATTCCGATCAAGCTGTCATAAGACCTATGGATTAGATCCAGCACATTATTTCACCTTACCAGGATTTACATGGGATGCGATGCTTAAATATACAAAACAGGAATTGGAGCTTTTAACTGATCTGGAAAAGTTTTTATTCGTTGAGAGAGGAATTCGAGGTGGACTGAGTCAAGTTTGTGGAAAACGGAGAGCTCATGCTAACAACAAATATCTACCTTCATATGATTCGACTAAACCGGATAATTATCTCATGTATTTCGACGTGAATAATCAATATGGATGGGCAATGTCACAACATCTTCCATATGGCGGTTTCGAATGGAGTTCATCTGATATAGATGTTAATCAGATCGCTGACGATTCTCTAGAAGGTTATATTTTGGAGGTTGATCTTGAATATCCAGAGTGTCTTCATGATGCGCACTCGGATCTACCGTTCTGTTCTGAGCATTATAATTCGAAAACACAAACATCCTGTTACGCCTCTCAACCCAATGCTAAACTAATGGCTACGTTGAATTCCAAGAAGAAATACATCATCCACTACCGCACCTTGAAGCAAGCAATAAGGAATGGGCTTATCCTAACGAAAATCCATCGAGTTCTAAAATTCAAACAATCTGCATGGCTCAAATCGTATATCGACCTAAACACATCTCTGAGGACGAAAGCTATGAATGAATTTGAAAAAAATTTATACAAACTGATGAATAACGCTGTGTTTGGGAAGACGATGGAGAATATCCGGAAAAGAGTTAATGTTCACTTACTCACAAAATGGAGCGGTCGTTATGGAGCGGAGGCGTTTATATCAAAACCCGAGTTTAAGAGTTGTACGGTATTTAAGGAGAACCTGGTAGCAGTTGAACTTAAAAAATTAGAAATCTATTTGAACAAACCAATCTATGTGGGAATGAGCATCCTGGATGTGTCGAAATCTACAATTTACGATTTCCATTATGGATACATGAGAAAGAAATTTATCAACCCTCGCGTTCTATATACGGATACCGACTCATTGATCTACGAACTGTTTGAAGATCCGTATGAGGTCACAAAACGTGATTGTCATACACATTTCGATACTTCCGATTATTCTGAAAATAACCCATATGGTATACCAAAAGTTAACAAGAAGGTTCTGGGAATGATGCAGGATGAGAATAATGGTGTGGTGATGACCGATTATGTGGGACTTCGATCGAAATTGTACACTACGAAAACTCTGGTTACATGTGATATAAACAAATATCGAAAAAATCTTGAGGATAAGGAGTTTGAAGAGGATGAAATCGCTCCGTTGGTAGCTAATTATGGTATATCTAAAAAAGCTAAGGGTGTGAAGAAATATATTGTGAAAAACATTATAACTTTCAATGATTATATTGACTGTCTCGAAACGTGGAAGAAAAAAACTGTTTCACAAAATTTAATTCAGGCGAAAAATCATAAGGTGTTTTCAATGGAGCAGGAAAAAATAGCATTGAGTCCAGAGGATGATAAGCGTTATTTAGTGCCTGGAACGTGCGATACATTACCATGGGGACATTATGCTATAATGGATTGTTTATAATAGATACATTACCATGGGGACATTATGCTATAATCGATCATTTATAATAAATATATATTAATAAAAAATGAATTTTTATTAACCTCTACCTAATCTTTTTAATGAAACTCGATATGTCGAAAGATGAACGTAAACATAACAACATATTATATGCGGATATAAAGTCTCAATGTTTTTTAACAAGGAGCGAGATGAATACTTTGCAGAATTTGTGGGAAAATTTACTCAACCTAATAATTTAATTAGACATCTGAATAAACCCAAACAAATTGTTTTTTTCACCTGTTTTGATATGTGGAAGATGAATGAAAAAAAGTAAATAAATAATTATTTAATTCCTATTCACTTATAAAACGAACAGCTAATAAACAGCTCACGAACAGCTAAAGAACAGCTCAAGAACAGCTAATAAACAGCTCAGAACAGCTCACGAACAGCTAAAGAACCGTTCAGAACAGCTCACGAACAGCTAAGGAACAGCTCAATAACAGCTAAAGAACAGCTCAGAACAGCTAAAGAACAGCTCGGAACAGCTCACGAACAGCTCATGAACAGCTCAGAACAGTTAAATAACAGCTCAAGAACAGCTAAACCTATTATTCCATATGATCTTCATCCTAAAACGGAAAAAGATGATTATGATGCAGATGTTGATGATGATGGTGACGACTATAAAGAAAATTTGAATCAATATCCTGAACAGGCTCGTGAATATATTTCATCGATTTTAATCGAATCTCGTGATTATGACCGTCCATTTGGATCCCAAATATTGAATTTTCAAAAAAGACTGTTAATATTATAGTTGGAACGAAAACATTTCTCGATAGCAAGGGACTTTATTCTCTATTATTCAACTCTAAATCCAAGAATTATGATAAAGAAGATTTGAATATGTATCATGAAATATTAGCAATAACAATGTGTACAAACGAGGAACGCAGCGCTGAGGAAATAGAGGATATAAATATTTGAATATAATAAAGAAATTATCTGCAGAAGGCCACAGTCCTATGACATATGATACGCGATCGAGAGAATACGTTTATTCGGATAAGTCATCAGAACTTGTTACGTCCGCTATATGCATCTAAACAAGTTGGTTATACATCTTACGACAATGAAATATGATCCATCGTACAAGAATTAAGAGAAACTGGTATAATATATTAATTGCGAAAGCTAGACCTCCCTAATCATTCGAGCAGCGGCATGAACACGTGCGCATTGAGCATATGAATTTTCCAACAACTAAAGACGATAATTTTGATTTTTCCAACCGCAAACTATATAATGTAAAATCGCCTACCGATAACAATACCTCAACCACCCCTCATGTTTGCAAATAAATCTATCAAGAAGTTTCGAGCGAAAGTTTCTAGAGGTCGAGATAGTTCTCTCAAAAATTGATTCAGAGTTTCAGCAAAATAATGTTCTATTGAAGAGAATGCAGATGGATATTCAGATAATCAAGGGTGCTTTTTTTAAAATTATCATGACAGAATCATAAAAATAGAGGACGATTTCAGTAATTCACTCAAAATTCTTGATCGGAAAATGTGCTGCTGTTCCTGTTTTTTCACATTTGATTGACAACTCTCTAACGTAAAACACTTCCGAAATATTGTATCTCTGAATATCAACAACCGCAAATTTCATGTTGAACTTATCATCATCAAATAGAAACTGATTTATAAAATTGGTTTTTTCACCACTGATTGACAATTCTTTCACGTAAAAACACTCTCGAAATATGGAATCCCTGAACATTAACAAGCACAAATTTCATCTTGATCTTATCGTCATCAAATAAAAACTGATTCATAAAATCGTTTTTCCGCACTTTTTTAACGCTGATAGTAGGATGTTCAGGAGAGGGAGAAAAAAATTTACGAAATACTTAAATTAAAAGAATATATATACATTTTTTCATACTGGAACATGAAAAAAACAAAAGTTAAAAAAGTAAAATTTCTATAACATATAAAAACTCACAGGTAATCTAGATACTCCCCTCCATGATGATCATTGGCTGTAGAAAAAAAGATGATGTAAAAACAATATTTCAATAAAAAGTAATTTACTTACAATTCGGAGCACCTCGTGCTCATTATTTATGGTCGTCTTCGAAACGAAAATGGTGAAGCCAACTCGCACTCCCCACAAAATTGAAGTCGTCCATGTTGGACGGCCTGTGTGAAAAAACAGGAACAGCAGCACATTTTCCGATCAAGAATTTTGAGTGAATTACTGAAATCGTCCTCTATTTTTATGATTCTGTCATGATAATTTTAAAAAAAGCACCCTTGATTATCTGAATATCCATCTGCATTCTCTTCAATAGAACATTATTTTGCTGAAACTCTGAATCAATTTTTGAGAGAACTATCTCGACCTCTAGAAACTTTCGCTCGAAACTTCTTGATAGATTTATTTGCAAACATGAGGGGTGGTTGAGGTATTGTTATCGGTAGGCGATTTTACATTATATAGTTTGCGGTTGGAAAAATCAAAATTATCGTCTTTAGTTGTTGGAAAATTCATATGCTCAATGCGCACGTGTTCATGCCGCTGCTCGAATGATTAGGGAGGTCTAGCTTTCGCAATTAATATATTATACCAGTTTCTCTTAATTCTTGTACGATGGATCATATTTCATTGTCGTAAGATGTATAACCAACTTGTTTAGATGCATATAGCGGACGTAACAAGTTCTGATGACTTATCCGAATAAACGTATTCTCTCGATCGCGTATCATATGTCATAGGACTGTGGCCTTCTGCAGATAATTTCTTTATTATATTCAAATATTTATATCCTCTATTTCCTCAGCGCTGCGTTCCTCGTTTGTACACATTGTTATTGCTAATATTTCATGATACATATTCAAATCTTCTTTATCATAATTCTTGGATTTAGAGTTGAATAATAGAGAATAAAGTCCCTTGCTATCGAGAAATGTTTTCGTTCCAACTATAATATTAACAGTCTTTTTTGAAAATTCAATATTTGGGATCCAAATGGACGGTCATAATCACGAGATTCGATTAAAATCGATGAAATATATTCACGAGCCTGTTCAGGATATTGATTCAAATTTTCTTTATAGTCGTCACCATCATCATCAACATCTGCATCATAATCATCTTTTTCCCTTTTAGGATGAAGATCATATGGAATAATAGGTTTAGCTGTTCTTGAGCTGTTATTTAGCTGTTCTGAGCTGTTCATGAGCTGTTCGTGAGCTGTTCCGAGCTGTTCTTTAGCTGTTCTGAGCTGTTCTTTAGCTGTTATTGAGCTGTTCCTTAGCTGTTCGTGAGCTGTTCTGAACGGTTCTTTAGCTGTTCGTGAGCTGTTCTGAGCTGTTTATTAGCTGTTCTTGAGCTGTTCTTTAGCTGTTCGTGAGCTGTTTATTAGCTGTTCGTTTTATAAGTGAATAGGAATTAAATAATTATTTATTTACTTTTTTTCATTCATCTTCCACATATCAAAACAGGTGAAAAAAACAATTTGTTTGGGTTTATTCAGATGTCTAATTAAATTATTAGGTTGAGTAAATTTTCCCACAAATTCTGCAAAGTATTCATCTCGCTCCTTGTTAAAAAACATTGAGACTTTATATCCGCATATAATATGTTGTTATGTTTACGTTCATCTTTCGACATATCGAGTTTCATTAAAAAAAGATTAGGGTAGAGGTTAATAAAAATTCATTTTTTATTAATATATATTTATTATAAATGATCGATTATAGCATAATGTCCCCATGGTAATGTATCTATTATAAACAATCCATTATAGCATAATGTCCCCATGGTAATGTATCGCACGTTCCAGGCACTAAATAACGCTTATCATCCTCTGGACTCAATGCTATTTTTTCCTGCTCCATTGAAAACACCTTATGATTTTTCGCCTGAATTAAATTTTGTGAAACAGTTTTTTTCTTCCACGTTTCGAGACAGTCAATATAATCATTGAAAGTTATAATGTTTTTCACAATATATTTCTTCACACCTTAGCTTTTTAGATATACCATAATTAGCTACCAACGGAGCGATTTCATCCTCTTCAAACTCCTTATCCTCAAGATTTTTTCGATATTTTTTTATATCACATGTAACCAGAGTTTTCGTAGTGTACAATTTCGATCGAAGTCCCACATAATCGGTCATCACCACACCATTATTCTCATCCTTCATCATTCCCAGAACCTTCTTGTTAACTTTTGGTATACCATATGGGTTATTTTCAGAATAATCGGAAGTATCGAAATGTGTATGACAATCACGTTTTATGATCTCATACGGATCTTCAAACAGTTCGTAGATCAATGAGTCGGTATCCGTATATAGAACGCGAGGGTTGATAAATTTCTTCTCATGTATCCATAATGGAAATCGTAAATTGTAGATTTCGACACATTCAGGATGCTCATTCCCACATAGATTGGTTTGTTCAAATAGATTTCTAATTTTTTAAGTTCAACTGCTACCAGGTTCTCCTTAAATACCGTACAACTCTTAAACTCGGGTTTTGATATAAACGCCTCCGCTCCATAACGACCGCTCCATTTTGTGAGTAAGTGAACATTAACTCTTTTCCGGATATTCTCCATCGTCTTCCCAAACACAGCGTTATTCATCAGTTTGTATAAATTTTTTTCAAATTCATTCATAGCTTTCGTCCTCAGAGATGTGTTTAGGTCGATATACGATTTGAGCCATGCAGATTGTTTGAATTTTAGAACCCGATGGATTTTCGTTAGGATAAGCCCATTCCTTATTGCTTGCTTCAAGGTGCGGTAGTGGATGATGTATTTCTTCTTGGAATTCAACGTAGCCATTAGTTTAGCATTGGGTTGAGAGGCGTAACAGGATGTTTGTGTTTTCGAATTATAATGCTTTCAGAACAGAACGGTAGATCCGAGTGCGCATCATGAAGACACTCTGGATATTCAAGATCAACCTCCAAAATATAACCTTCTGAAAAGAGAAATCGTCAGCGATCTGATTAACATCTGCATATCAGATGAACTTTCCATTCAGAAACCGCCGCTATGGAAGATGTTGGTGACATTGCTGCAGTTCCATGATTGATTATTCACGTCGAAATACATGAGATAATTATCCGGTTTAGTCGAATCATATGAAGGTAGATATTTGTTGTTAGCATGAAGCTACTCCGTTTTCCACAAACTTGACTTTCAGATCCCATCCTCGAATTCTCTCTCTCAACGAATAAAAACTTTTCCAGATCAGTTAAAGCTTTCAATTCCTGTTTTCATGCTATTTAAGCATCGCATCCCATGTAAATCCTGGTAAGGTGAAATAATGTGCTGGATCTAATCCATAGGTCTTATGACAGCTTGATCGGAATTTTCAAAACATCAGCTAACAACAAGATATCGGTTTTCATATATAAATCTGAGTATTCGCCCAGGTTTTACAGCAGAATTCGGTCCATATAAGCTGAGCTCTTCTATATTTTCTTTGTGGACATCGCTTATTCTCCAATTTATTGTAAAGCGTCATATCGGTGTAATGATGTTTCATCAAATCGTTCCATGAGAGTTCATATAATCATAAGGCATTACCCCTTTCTGGGTGAAGTTGAATTTGTTGTTCATGCATTGCATTAAATTGTGATTTAAGATGTTGGAAATCATCCAAATATGATGCCAGTTGATCTAAAGATGATGCCATGAAAACGAAACTGTCAATAAAACGGAAATTGATTTGATAATCGGAATAATGTTTGGTGAAGCTAATATATTTTTCCTTAGTGATCGGTAATAAATCCATTTTCCATCCATTCTCGTAGCGATATCTTCTATAATGAAATGTGCATCATATCCACTGAGATTATGAAAAACTATGGGGATCGTGTGGCTATCCTTATAATTAATATTACATCCTTCATGAGCAGCTCCTCGATAATTATTTTCCGGGATAAGATGATTGTGATCTCGTACCCTCTTATCTTCAGGCTTGAAAAGTTGTTCACAGATATGACAATGTGTAGCTTTATGGATTCAGCTTCTTGCTGTGACGTCATATGAATATTATAGGGACATAGAAAAACTGGTTCGACATCTTCGGCAAATTTTGACAATTCATCAGCGAACCACTCCATGCAATTACCTCCCCGATATGATCGATAAAAATTTAATGAATCATCATATGAACATTTTACATAGTATCCAATTGCAGCAGCTTGATGTTCCTGATAGTAAGACATAGCGATAACCGGTCGTAAAACGCTTTCCAAATCGGCGTAAATGATGAACGGTGCTTTCTCCTTATTCCGATAATTCTTGAATTCCAAAACTTCCCCTTCCTTAGGCATTCTAACAGCGCTGTCATTCATTTTTTCACAAATTTCAGAATGTTTATGTAGTTTTTCCTCAGAAATACAATAGTGAAGACATCGATCGCATATAAATTTCTGTCCATCATGCTTACTCAATTGGTTTGATACGAGCCGAGATAAATTCTTGATCCATACATAATGATAACGAATTGGTCCCTCAACATCATCATATCGATCTTGAATCAATAACAAATTCGCATGTCTACCTAGTTTATTTTTCGTCAGATATGTAGGTAGAGTTTGGAACTTCTTGTTAGTTTTCTTCAGGATGTAGACATTAATCGATAACTGGTTTTGTTTTTCAAAATTCGGTATTTGAGTCGAAGTCATTGGAAATTGGATTCCTTTCAGTTTCAGAACATTAGAATAATGTGGATACATTAAAATTCGCTGAGGTTTTTCTTGACGGGATACAGTGCTGACGTCACGGCCCACGCGAAACACGCATCGTCGTCATTACGTACGTTAATACACGCATGTTTCTTCTTGATTTCATCCGGCAGCTCAATGTATGACGATCCTAGTTGAGGTGAATTTGTTTATATTTATCCCTAGATTCACAACATGTTTCAATGCCCATCCGCTATCCCTTTCTTGAAATCCATCCAGATCCTTCATTAATGGAGCGATGATCTTAGCATTAAACCACTCATCCAAGTCCGTATCTCGAAATATCGGTGAATGATGTAGTAAAATATTTCGTTTCTTGTTTTATTTTATCTGCGGTAGATCTTTCGAACTCGCCTAATATTACATTAACCTTGACTGCTTCATTTTCCTGAGCGCGTTCTGGATTCGCCGCAAAAAACTTTACTATCAACTAGAAATTTGGTTGAATCTTTATGTTTCAGTTTGTGATAACGTTCGAATTCTTGAATTGAATGCCGATTTCAAATCATTCCAGCGAACACGATCCCGCGAGTCTCCTAGGTGGAATGAACCTGCTCCTTGTCTTTGATGCGCTTTTTTGTTGCCGAAACGATTTTACGTCTCGTAGTAATGCCATCAGATGTTGTTTTTCACCATGGTTTTTAGCACATCTTAAATCGTCATGAATTTTCCGTATCGCTCTCGTACACTGTTTCAATTCTCGATCGAATTCGCTCGCTGAAGCCATATTTATCAGAGCTAAGAAGCTCTTAATGCGGAACATAATTTCCTTGATGAGAGACATCTCGATGTAACTGATAAACTGATTCGATGATCATCATCAGCTCCTTTTATATCTATTCAATCACAGATGTCACGTGACTAAAATCATCTTAATTAAAGCGGTCACATGAGGGTTATCATCATAATTAACCGGAAATCATTATCATTTCTTAGAATAATTTTCGTGAATATTTGCTAACGAATGATTCATTTCTTAAAATTATTTTCGTGAATATTTGCTAACGAATGATTTATTTCTTAAAATTATTTTCGTGAATATTTCCTGGACGCTTACGAATTCTTATCAGTTCTTTTTCTCAGAATTTTTTTCTTGTTCGATTATGTACCATTACGCAATTTTATTTTCTGACCTGTGATGTCGCTGTAAATATTATAACGATAAAAATAGAATTTTTGTAATAGTTTCACGTTAAATCATCTGTATGCAATTTTTCTAGACATCTTTTCCCGTTTGTATTATCTGAATTAGGTCACACACGCGTTCAGGGTTATCTTCTGAATTAACCAGAACTGATTATCATTGTAATATTTTCGTGAATATTTGTCGACCGCTTACGAATTCTTATCAGCTCCTTTTCTAGGAATTTTTTTCTTGTTCGATCATGTACCATTTTACACAATTTTATTTTCCGACCTATCGATCTGCGAGATTTCGTCCGTAAATATTTATAATCGTTTCACGTTTTTAAATCATCGCAGCACATTGTTTCGGAAAACCTTCGTCAAACGGTCGGAAAATTACATCCCTCCAGTTAACTACCCCCCGAGTTAACAAAAAAATGTTTTTTTGAACCAATTTTTGTGAAGTATTCGCTATATCATCTGTGGAGATCCATTTTTTCTTTTCATATCAAACCATGCCGTTACAGGAAACGCGATAAGATTGTATACGGAATGAGTGAACTCGATTTCAAATATATCAGTTCATAAGTGGCTCTCGACGTGTTAACTACTATATAGATGGAAAGGTTAGTACTATCATCCTATTTTTTCAATCTTGAAATCATCTTTTATTAGCTCAATGTTGCAAAATGATGAATCTAAAAAGCTCCATAATTCTGAAGGAACTTCACTTTATCATATCAAGGTAAGATGTGATTGGAAAAGATTATTATTTTCATTTTCATTTTTTCATAACAGATGAACATTCCAGGAAAGAAACTGTAAATATATAGATACATGAGATCCTTCATAACCCTTCCAATGAAGTTTTAATCGTCTGCTACAACAACATCTTGATGGAGTTGGAAAATTTAAAGTGAATTATAAATCTAAAAGCTTCATGATTCTAAAGGAACTTTGCTTTATCATATCCAGGTATTATATGATTGGAAAAGATTATTATTTTCATTTTTCATTACTAATGAACATTTCAGGGAAGAAAACTGTAAATATATATTGTAATGTACACGTGATCGAATGACACATGAAATCCTTCATAACCCTTCCAATGATGTTTTAATCGTCTATTGCTACAACAACATCTTGATGGAGTTGGAAAAATTAAAGTGAATTCTGAATCTAAAAAGCTTCATGATTCTAAAGGAACTTTGCTTTATCATATCCAGGTATGATGTGATTGGAAAAGGTTATTATTTTCATTTTTTTCATTACTAATGAACATTTCAGGGGAAGAAAAACTGTAAATACATATTGGATTGTACACGTGATTGAATGACACATGAAATCCTTCATAACCCTTCCAATGAAGTTTTTAATCATCTGTTGCTGCAACAACATCTTTGTTTTTTGATTTGAGCTTCATTTCATTCATATTATAATTATCTTATTTGAGAATAGATGATGCGCCGATGTGTTATTAATATCCCTCCCCCTCCCCCACCCCACCAGCTCAAAAAACCTGGCGAAATATCGTACTATCACACACTTACCTGTATGTTCTCATTCAATTATACATCATCCAACTTTTTGAATATGTAAGTAGCGATACATGGTAGATCTCAAACGATATTTACATTATCTGATAGTTTGAAAAATACAGTATCATCAGGTGATGGGGAGGGGGTGGCGTTGAGGGTAATGATATTTGTCGGGTGGCACCATCTGGTGGTGTAGGGAGAAAATGTCAGGTGATCAGCTGATGGGGTGGACACCATCTTTTGGAGGGGGATAGTTAGTGTGGTGGGTGGAGCCGAGCATGCGCAGTACCAAATTTGCGGAAATTTCGCTACTTTGGACCTTAGAATTCCTTATGGAGATTTACATGTAAAAATGGTCGATTTTGTGCTTGAACTGTCATAGCCTATCTACTTATGTAAAATAAACTATAGTAAAAATCGGGTAAAAATGTATAGCTACAGATAGTTGCCGCAGGGCAACAATCCGCAAAAGACAGTAGGGCAACTATCCGATTTGATACGGATACTTGCCCTTTTTATTTACTAAATAAATAAAACATATTTAACAATAAAACCTAATAAACACTGCAATTTAAACTCTAATGCACTGAAAGAAATATATTTTGGACTGAAATCGCAATCAGTTATAAAAATATTTAACAGAGATTACTTACCAATATAATTCTGGCGCTCGTCAAAGTATCGCCGCGGAAGATGTTTTCTCACACGGACAAAACACGTGGGCCTACTTCAACGGCTTATGCGGCACTGAGGCCTGCGCGGAGCGCGCTTTAAATTAAAAAAAAAAACACTGTCAATACGTCTAACATAGAGCATTTGAAACTGAGGCATGTATCCGTCCGAGGCAACTATCCGTATTTTACCCTACAGAAAATCATTATGCTATGCTATGCTATTCATTATGAGGCAACGAAGCGTAAAACTGTACACATTCTGCTGACCTAATTACAGGAGTAGGACCTTGCGAAAGGGACAACAGATCATTGTATTTATCTTTTGATATTTTCAAAGGCTCCTTTTTTTTTAGTTTTTTCAGAGGATATTTTAAGTTACCTCCATTTTGGCGTTTGAGGCTTATTACCTTAAATTCGGAATCCAGGTGACTGTATTTTATGTAAAATTTTCAGGGGATTCTTTTAGTACCCTTATTTCTACAATTTTCGTCCAGTTGACCGTTTCTCCACAATCTGTCTTCCGCACTGTTAACACTCGTAGCTCCCGAGAAAGGCTTTTGAAGTCAATAAAATCCTGGTGTTCTAGAGGACTTACTTGGTAAGGATTTTTTCTTCTTGCCATACTTATTATTGTTTGAAGTTGTGCTGGGGTAAACACATTTCCAGCATGTTTGACAGCATAACTGACCGTGCTATGTACCGAATCCCCCTCACTCTGACCGTGAGATGCCTCAAAAAATCTAAGTGAGATTTCTTGAATATTTTTAGCATGGGTAACCGTATATAAGAGCATTGTAGCGATAATTGTATTCTTGTTTTGTCCGTAACAGCCATCGGAAAACAGATAAACAGATTCTACCCCTTTTTCGTCGTATGACTGAAGGCTATTGAAAACGCAGGTGGATATTTCTGATGCCCCTCGTTTGCTTAAGCCTTCATGCCAGGTATAGCATGTACAGTTTGTATCGGCAATATTATAAAATGTTAAATTGAAATTAGACAGACGACGTTTGTAAAAAATAGCACTTTCATTACTTATGGGCAAATTTATCACTTGTTGCAAATCGAAATTGGCACAAAGTAACTTTTATTCCTTTGAGCTTGCAATTTGCAATCTTGTTTTAAATCACGAACCTTCTTCTTCTCCGCATTATGTTTCTCTATCTGTGGTTTCATTTCTAATTTAACACTTTCCGTACCATCTCTGAAGATTTGGCAGAGCGAACATTGATCCTTTTTAGGCATTTGAAATGCTAGATTTTTTGTGTGAAATATTCGACGGTATGTAGAAATGCTAGGTTTATTATGCTCAGATGAATATTCTCCCACGAACATATCATACATTTTTTTAACAGAAAGATCAGCATGGAGGTACTCTTTAGTAGTCTTAGCTCTACAGTAATGTGATTCAATTCTTGGAAACCTATCTATATGGTTTTCTATGTTTCTACGTTGCTCTCTATCTAGGTCTACAATCGCCTTCGACTGTCTTCCCCCACGTTTATCTTCTTTTAATATACCTGATGTCCCTTCAACTTTGTCCAGAACAGTTCGCACTGCCTTTTCAGAAATACTAAGTGTGGCCAAAAATAATTTTTTGCACACTTTTTCACGTCGTCCCTCCAAAGTCAAAGAATATCTTATAGTTTTTTGGCGCCTGAAAGAATTATCCTTCACTGTTCTCTGTTTAACATCTATTGACTCAACATGCCTTGCAATGAACTCTCTTTGCTTATTTAAATTTCCCTGCTTATAGAAATTTTCAAAGATTTCTGTTCTCAGTTTGTCATTAAACTTGTTGCAATTCTTACCCAATTTTTCACAAATTATTCCATCAGATCTTGTCTGCAAAGTACGTGCTCGAACTATATTTTTAGTTTTTTCACTTACATACTCTTTTCCTTCGTTTCTTAGCTGCTTATTAAGTTTCTTCTGGTTCACTCTTTTTTTCTTTGTGAGAATGAACTCGCGGTTAGAACCTTCCATCTGAAAATCTTCCGGCATCATAATAGCCTGCTAAAAAAAACACTTCTAGTCAAACAGTTTTTATTGTATGCGTGCCTAATAATTACCTCATTAGTCAATTCGGTGGAACTTTCTCGTGAAGCATTCAAACTTTGAAAATCTTGTCTATGAAAGAGACAACCTGCATTATTTTGAAAATGGTCCCAGCAAAGTAATACCATGCATTTATGGCACGAGCTGAATACTTCTTCATTACAGTATTTCACTTCACATATTCCATAGGGTGGATCAGCATCACTGTCATAAAGGGAACTACCACTAGAAGCACTGCAGACGTCTTCAACATTCAACGGATCTTTTTCTTCTCCAGAATGTATTGTTATAGGTTGCATCAGTTTACTCGCATTATTAGTATTTTCAAAAAGGAAAGCTAAAGGGATATCATCGTCAGAGTCCCAGCTTTCACCATATTTGTCTTCAATATCAATAATCTTTCCATAGTAATAATTTTTACCATAGAGCATTTTAACATTTGCACCAATTTTGAAAATGGTTTCATTTTTCAATAATTGGAGCTCTTTACATGCTACAACGTTTGTAGTATTATCGGACCACTTTACGAGCACATCCATTTTCACAAAACGACTCAAACAAACTAATAAGTTGCAAGCATACGGCACCTACGCGGCGTTAAGATTCATGTTGATGCCTGCAGAATATGAGATACGCCTGTATGGTTGAAACACTCTCTCAGAAAATTTCCAGCTCATAAAGGCGTATATCGAGAACCGTCTATTCGTATGATACCGTAGACTAAACAATTGAGATAAGTCTCGAGCATTATGATGCGTATTAGCTTAGGCAGCGGTGTATGAGCCACGTCGTGTGAACATTTATGATATATTATATTCGGTTTCCTGAAAATCCAAATGCCAGGAAAGTGGTCGCTCAGAGGTAAAGGAACTTTAAAGCGATAAAAAAATATCCGATTCCGATTTTGTATAAATGATTTTATGCCAAATAGGGAATACCAGGGGTAGTTGGGTGCATCGACGGAAGTCATTTCCGAAGAGTTGCTCCACATAAATAAGTCGAGCACCAATATTATTGCCGGAAACATTATCATTCGTTGAATTTCCAAATGGTAAAATATTGAATTTTTTTTTGAAATAACGATAGTGTTAGAACCCTCGTTCTAGCGGGTAACCCAAACAATTTTTTGTCCCACCCAATTATAATTTACTACTTTAACGTAAACAAAATCGCTAAAGGTTTTTATTGAGTTACAAAATACATTATTCAAGTTGTATTCTATAAATTTCAATTTCTAAGTTGAAAATATATCACTCAACATCACTGGCTACCTTTATATCGCTCGCAGTAAATAGTGAGTAAACGGTTTGCGAATCGAATATTCGCGTTAGTACTCACACTCGCATCTATTCATATTACGACGCGACCATCTCTAGGATTCTCGGCGTACCGCATCGAGAAGTCATCAAATAAAACTCGCACTAAGCCTATAGTAGGCTTAGTACACATTTCAAGGAATTACATGGCAATTCCCCAACTTTTCTCAGAACACGCTAAGTACTCATTATGATACAATTATTCACTTTTCTTTTAAAACAGTGTGCATAGCTACTACTTTGTTTATAATGAAATATACGTGAATACATTATTTAAGTGTGACAAAATTATGGAAACACACATATTTTGCAAGTATATGTAAATATACAATATTCCGGCAGAATCTTTTTTCGCCGTTTTCTTAAAGATCTTTTTTTTTCTCAATATATCACTATATTACTATAGGTATAATTATGAAAATACCATACATTCCAACAAAGGTTGTCATTTTGTCTAGAAATTCTTTCACAAAAACGAGACGATCCGTTCTTTGTACCAATTCAATTCTTCCTACCTAAATTGTTCAATTAAAACATAACACTTTATGAGTGAAAGTATATTGAAACGTCGCCGTCGTACCTATTGAATTATGAACATATTTTCATCAAGGCATTTTAAAAAAGGTTCTTCGTCAAATCTCTTTTCAGCGAAATATCTCGCCCCTACAGATAGTAGTACACGCCCGCGGCACGGTTTGCCCTGTCGTAAATGTTTATACCTACTAAGGCCGTCTTTCACCAACGTACATAGCGGTTGAGTAGGGCGAACCGGCCGACTAAAATCGGCAGCTAACGTAGATTGTCTTTCACCAACCAGTTTTCGGCAGGTAGCGGTGTACCCGTTCAATAAATTTTAGTGGCTGGAAGTACAGTTGAGACTCGTTAAGACGAACTTCGATAAGACGAACTGATTCAATACGGCGAACTGAATCTCTGGTCCCGAGACAGTTCTATGTTAACCTATGTATCAAGAGACTCAATTTCACGAACTCGTTAGCAATGAGCAATAGATAACACGAACCCCAATTTCAATATTCTAAAACTCAATACGACGAACAGAAGGGGATAGTTGACTCAGTTTGGCGAATAATTTTTTTTTTTTTCAATTCATAAAGTCGTATCTGTGTTGCATATTGCGTATTATGAATGTTATCAATAGATAGGCTATCAAAGGTATCGTTGCCGAGTAGTCGAAACAATTCGTTTCATTCGGATATGGACCTACTTTTTATCTTTTTTGAGATGCAAAACGTGTAGTTTGTCTTGAACTTCCCATTGAAAACATGGCTCCTAAGAAACTTTCTTTAGACACGAAATTAAAAATTTTGCGCGAAGTTGACAAGGCTGAGAGAACGAAAGCCCAGATTGCAGCGACATTTGGAGTTCCAAAAAGTACTCTCAGCACCGTGTTGAAGAATAGAACGAAGATCATTAATTACTCTACCGAAGGTTCGAAATTCCACGCCCGATCTGTTGAGCAACCTAATCTTGAAAAATATTTGATTAGGTGGTTTAGGGAACCACCTACCCGAAACAGACGATAATTGAAAACTTTTTCAAGCCATTATAGCGAACTAGCATTGCCATAGTTTATAGGTTCAAACATAATTTGAAATGATATATTTAGTTCTCAACAGTAAAGATATGTTTCTTTTAAACTCGATACTACGAACCTTCACGACTCTGTAAGGCGAATTTCCGTAAGACGAACTATCGGTAAGGCGAACTATTTAATGCGGTCCCTCGAAGTTCGTCTTAGGCCGTCTTTCACCAACGTAAATAGCGGTTGGGTAGGGCGAACCGGCCGACTAAAGTCGGCAGCTAACGTAAATCGTCTTTCACCAACCAGTTTTCGGCAGGTAGCGGCGTACCCGTTCTATAAATTTTAGTGGCTGGAAGTAGCACCAGTTAGCGCTATCTGAATAGTCGTATCGAAGTAACTGCTACTGCGCGGACATGAACGTGAACGATCAGCTGATTCCTTTGATTTTCGATAGTGACGAGGAAAATGAATGTGTTCCACGTCCTCGTTTTATTCGCGAACGTTTGGAGCATTTTGTCGAAATGGACGACATTGATTTTGTGCGAAGGTTTCGACTTTCAAAGGGAATGTGCATTCAATTGTTAGAACGAATTGAAAATATGTTAGAATTCCCAAGTGATAAGTAAGTTTACAGCATACATTATTTATGTTTATCATTTTGATTTTCAATTTTTGTTTATAGGAATCATGCCGTTTCTCCCATAAATCAGTTGTTGTTGTGCTTGAGATTTTATGCAACTGGATGCACTCAATTGAGTGTTGGGGATTTCAGTGGGGTAAGTGAAGCCACAGCACACCGGGTTATCCACAGAGTGACAGCAGCGGTAGCAGCTCTTTATAAGGAACATATATATTTTCCTAAAAATGAGAACGAAGTTAAAACAACACAAGCTGGGTTTTACTTAATTGCCCGTTTTCCAGGGGTCATCGGAGCAATAGATTGTACACATATTAAAATTCGGTCTCCAGGTAACACATAACTTAATGTAAGTCAATATAAATATTTAGAATTTATAATTATAGGTGGTGAACATGCAGAGTACTATCGTAATAGGAAAGGGTACTTCTCTCTAAATGTACAAGTAATTTGCAATGCAAATCTGGAGTTTTTGGATGTAGTTGCTCGATGGCCTGGGAGCACACATGACCAAACAATTTTCGATCATTGTCAAAGGAGGAGCTTCATCGAAAACAATGCACAACAAAATATTCTTTTATTGGGAGATTCGGCACATGCTGATCGATCATACTTGTTGACTCCATTAGCAAGTCCGTCAACTCCGGCTGAGCATTTATATAATGAGTCACAGATAAGGACTAGGAATCCTATCGAACGTTTATTTGGAGTGTGGAAACGAAGATTTCCAATATTGGCTGTTGGCATTAATGTGCAACTTGACAAAGCAATGCCAATTATAGTAGCAACAGCCGTACTATTTAATATGTTGAGAAGAGCTGGAGAACCAGAAGCGCCTAATGACCCGTCACTTTCTCTTCCTATGCCATGGGAGAGTTTGATCCAATTGGGTGATATATCAAGTAATGCAGAGAGAAGGACTACAAGAATTCAACGTCAACAGGTGCTTGTGAACGATTATTTCGCTTCATTGAACGACACAAGTTGGAATGCTTTGCGATAGTACATTACACTAAATGCATACTTATTGATAGCATTTTAACGAGAGGTTGATTGTGATTACAAATGTTATTAGAAATTTGTTCATGGCTTTTCAGAAGTGATTTATTAACTTCTTCACTCCAAATGTATATCTGATGAAATGCATAAGTACTGATGACAGTATAATGAAGGGAACATTAATAGAAACACTCACATTTTTAATCTATTTCTAATTCTCTTTCAATTTAAGTATCTGTAGTCTTAATAGTTCATTTTCTAAATCAGTTTTTTGTATGCTACGGTTAATATCAAGATTAATGTATCAATTATTTATACTTAAGGCAGAAAATAAATAACTATATACTAACCTGTTGCAAAAGTTTCGTGTTTTTCATGCGCTTTGCTTTCCATGCACCTTTTTCAATTTTTCACATGAATGTTTTAAATTGTCCTCCATTTTGGGACAAAATTGCGATGTGCAGTTAAATTCCTACCACAATTCTTTCTATGCGTTTGCTTTTTCACGCCTTGTAATTGCATCACTTTTTTCGTTTACAATGCAATTTTTAAACTCCGGCAACAGAACATGAACGAATAATGATATTTCCGAGTGACAGAAATGTTTCGACTTCTTTCTTTTTTCCATATTTTCCTCCATCTCGAATTATCGAACACAAACGAAAATAATGTACAAGAGTACAATTTACTTCAACACGTTAGCAAAATGGATAACAACCGAAATATACAAGAAATGCTATTACTCGAAACAACACTATCACATTTTATTCTAGTATGTATTCCATTTTATCGAATACGGACTTTCCAGAAATTAATATAGTACAATTAGATAGTTTCATGAAAGTAACGAGCCTGTATAAATTACTTTCTCATACAGTATTTGTTTTGAGTAACGAAGACTTGAACGCAGTGATTAAAATGAGACGACATTTTTTACTTCAATAATATATAATTATTGAAAATTGATAAAAAGTACTGTTAGTCCGGATCTGTCAAATGAATGGATTTTCGGTTGGACAGAACCGTATCTGCTCTTCAAAATCTTCACACGCTGTAACAGTTGAAATACGTCGGAAATGGCAACGTTGCACCGTTAGCTACTCGTGCATTTGTTACCGTCCTCATAAGCGTGGTGAAAGACGATTCGCCTACCTGACTGTTTTTAGCGGACGGCAACTTTGTCCGACGACTACCTAACTGACATGTAGCGGAATTTTGGTGAAAGACGGCCTTAACGAGTCTCGACTGTAGTACCATTTAGCGCTAACTGAATAGTCGTATCGAAGTAACTACTACTGCGAGGACATGAACGTGAACGATCAGCCAGCTGATTCCTTTGATTTTCGATAGTGACGAGGAAAATGAACGTGTTCCACGTCCTCGTTTCTATATTCGCGAACGTTTGGAGCATTTTGTCGAAATGGACGACATCCATTTTGTGCGAAGGTTTCGACTTCCAAAGGGAATGTGCCTTCAAGTATTAGAACGTATTGAAAATAGGTTAGAATTCCCAAGGGATAAGTGAAATTTGCGTCAAACCTGTACAATCTACCAAACCACGTTATTGAAATAACTACCCTTCTTTTGTTCGTATCGGGAATGGGAATTTCCAAAATTTTCGTAAATCATGTACAAGAGTATAATCTACCTAACCACGTTAGCAAAATGGATAACAACCGAAATATATAAGAAATGCTATTATTCGAAATAATACTATCACATTTTATTCTAGTATATATTACATTTTATCGAATATGGACTTTCCAGAAATGAAGATTGTATAATTATATATCGTAGTTTCATAAAAGTAACGAGCCTGTATAAATTATTTTCTCATACAGTATTTGTTTCGTGTAACGAAGACTTGAATGCAGTTATTAAAATAAGACGAAATTTTTACTTCAATAATATACAGGGTGTCCGGGAAAATGTGGGAGATCTCTCGGATTCAGATAGAACATTAAAAAATAAGATGACAAGTTCCCATCAATTTTTTTCCTAGCGGCCCTCCCTACGGAGGTACGACCTCCTAAAGGATGCCACTGGTAATCAATTTTTCTTGAATAACTTTTAAACTACCCAAGATAATTTAAAGAAAATTTGATACGATAAACAGTAGTAAGGACCTCTTAAAATACTGCCCTTAGAACATAATTAGCTTGTTTAGTTTATCAGGGGCGGACTAGGTTGTACCTTTTATTGCTTACAGTTTTAACACCCTGTATGATAAGGAGTTAAAAAAAATAAATTTGAATCCTTTGAACATTAGGCTGAAGAAAAGGTACTCTTGTTCATTGTCCATAAAATCAACCGTTTTCGAGAAAAAAAAAATTAAAAGAATGAATGTTTTATTTTTATTAAAGAGAAACCATAATTTCTAATTTTTTTGTCTGCAGCAAAGTGTGTTACGAAAGACATTCAAGGAAGAGAAACGTTTTAATTTAGGTTATTTAATCCGACAAAATTGCTAGATTTAAAAAAATGCAGTTTAAAAGTGAAAAAAAAAACTGATTACCAGTGGCGTCCTTTAGGAGGCCGACCTCCGTAGGGAGGGCCGCTAGGAAAGAAATTTATGGGAACTTGTCATCTTGTTTTTTAAAGTTCTATCTGAATCCGAGAGATCTCCCACATTTTCCCGGACAGCCTGTATAATTATTGAAAATTGATAAAAAGTACTATCAGTCCGGATCTGTGAAATGGATGGATTTTCGGCTGGGCAGAACCGTATCTGCTCTTCAAAATCATCACACGCTGTAACAGTTGAAATACGCCGGAAATGGCAACGTTGTACCGTTAGCTACTCGACTATTTGTTACCGTCTTCATCAGCGTGGTGAAAGACGTTTCGCCTACCTGACCGTTTTTAGCGGACGGCAACTTTGTCCAACGACTACCTAACTGACGAGCAGCGGAATTTTGGTAAAAGCCACTTTCTCTCTACTCAAACTGTTTTGGGTATTTCCAACATCTGGCATTCATAGTGCCAAACGTTGCAGTAGGTTGTTGAATACTTTACAACCCTGGTTTCATTGTTCAATTTCCTGATTTTAAAAAAATTATCATCTTCAATTTTCAAAGAAATTGGACGCAAACTTACATTCCTACAATCCGATGTTATTTACTTTCCTACCATATGAACGACTTTCATAACGTCTAATACTCGACTGTTAAAAAAATAAAACATTGTAATGGCCTTTTATGTTTAATATAAAATTGTCTATACTCATTGCAAATACGTTCAATTATTCTATATGTTTGCAAAATTTAGGTGTCATATTATGTTCATCCTCTTTAATGATGATCAACTTGAATGAAGTATAAACTTGCGATAGATGCGTCCTCTATATGCCTTGACGGAAACATGTCAACGCAATGTTAACTGCAATGCAGGCATTTACAGTCAACTTTAGCAACTGGATGTACAGACATCCACTAGAAAGAAGAAAACAGATGGACCCACTGTCTTTATCAAAAACTACTCTCATCTAATCTGTCTACTCTACACATATGTTTTAACCCATATTGCCTGTAAGAAATATTTAAGAAAACGCCATGTAAATAAATAATAATATTACAATGTAATTCTTTTAATAAATTTTTTTTTTAATTTTCTTGTTTTTTTTAATATTATATATATTATATGGGTGTTATATGGGCTTGTCCATTTGTCTACAATAACTTGCACTAAGTTATAATGAAACGACGCACAATTCAATTTAGCGTACGAATTTTATTCTACGTCGTTTTAGTGTAATTTAGTGCAAGTTAGTGTAGACCAGTGGTTCTTAACCGGTGGTCCCTGGAGGCATTCCAAGTGGTCCGCGAAGACATCCTAATAATATGTGAAATGACGTAATGAATCGAGTCAAAAGAACGCGATCCGCGCGCGGGCACAAGTCCGATGGCGAAACGCGGTGCCCGAGGGCGGGGGGATGGCGGTTCGGTTCCATTCGTTGTTTGTTTTAGCGGAGCGGGTTGTCGATCGTTGTAGCATCGATGATGTAATGAGCGGTAGAAGTTTATAACGTGGCATGAGAGAGTGACGAGTACCTACTGAGTACTCGGTTTAATTTTTAAGTTCGAAAGAAAAAAGCAAAGGTAATTATAGTAAATAACTACTCCAGATATAAACACTACGTAGGTACGTAAAATAAATATTATTTCTTTGGTTTATGTCACACAACTAGCTATTGCGGATTACTAATTTTACTTTGTTTTCGTCACATTGTAAATTTGATAGGTTTTTATTAGGTACTGTGTACGAAGTTTTTAATTTTTTTTCTAAAACGGAAAATAATGCACAATTTAGTATTTTTTGACGGTTAGGTTAGGTTTCAGTGAGCAATTAAAAACGATCCTCATTTGACACACAGTGTTTGTATGTATGTAGGTTTCTTTGTTCGGGTCTAAACCTTATACTTAATAATTTCAAATCAGTTATTCTCAACCAATTGAGGCAAAGTTGGGAATACATAATTATGTAATTTCGGTGACAATGCAATTGTTTGATATAATTGGGCAGATGTATATGTAAATATAATAATATACCTAATAATACCGTCATCGTATTTGCGCTCATTTGATACGTCTTGAGCAGTAGATAAGATACTTTAACCGTCATTCCCGCAGCTGGCCCTAGACCTCACTAATAAAAACTTGTCAAAACAACACATTTTTATTATCTTATACCTGTCTATATTATCACTAAAATTTTCAGAAAAATGCCACCTAAAAGAAAATATGACGACGACTATATTAAGCTGGGCTTTACTTCAATTGAAATTAATGGAGAGCCTAGACCGCAATGCGTTTTATGTGCAACTGTTCTTGCTAACGACGCTTTAAAACCGGCAAAGTTGGAACGTCATTTGAAAACCGTGCATCCAAAGTTTTATAACCGTCCGCGAGAATTCTTTGAAGGCAAACTAACAAATCTTGAAAAAATGAAACTTGGACGTAGAGGAACAATTTATGCAACATCTGAAAAAACATTATCTGCATCATTTGAAGTTTCAAAATTGATTGCCAAATTGAAAAAAGCACACACAATTGGCGAATCTTTAATAAAGCCCTGTATGCTCAAAGTTGCAGAAGACCTTTTAGGCGCGGAAGCTGAAAAGAAAATTCGCGAAATACCGCTTTCTAATGACACAGTTAAGTCGCGCATTCAAAAAATGTCAACTGATATTGAAGACCAAGTTATTGACAAGATTAAAAACAGCCCTTATTTTGCAATACAATGTGATGAGTCTACCGATGTTTCGCAATGCTGTCAAGTACTTGTATTCATTCGATTTTTGGAGGACAATACAATATTTAAAGAAGAATTATTATTTTCTCAAGAACTTAAAACGACGTCGCAAGGTGCAGATGTTATGAATGCAATAAGTCAATATATGGAGGAACATGGACTTATGTGGGAAAGGCTTGCCGGGTTTTTACTGACGGTGCTCCTGCTATGCTTCATTCTCGTTCTGGTCTTGCAGCATTCACCGTCAAGCATTGGCTGCTAAAACGCTCCCGGAATGTTTTACTATGGCTCTGAAAACAGCTATAAAAGTAGTTAACTTCATTAAAAAGAGCGCACTCAATACTCGTCTATTCAAACAGTTGTGTTCTGACTTGAATTCTGAACACGAAACTCTGCTTTTTCACACAGAAGTTCGTTGGCTTTCGAAAGGAAACATGCTGTCAAGGTTGTACGAACTAAGAGAGGAAGTACAAATATTCTTGAATAACAAGGAAAACAAAGAGTTGCTAGATCAGTTCTGTGAGCCCGAATTTATAATACGTTTTGCTTATTTGGTCGACTTTTTTGCGCAAATAAATAAATTGAACCTTCAACTGCAAGGATCAGGAAATTTGAAGTTGCAAGGCATGAGCAACATATTTGTATATGAAGATAAAATCAGGGCTTTTATTGCTAAAATCGAGCTATGGATCAATAAGGTCGAAAAAAAAAACTTTTCTGCATTTGATACGCTGAACCAAATTATTGACGGACAAGGTGCAGATATTAAAGAAGAAATTCAGAAGAACACGATGCTCCACCCCAGATAGCACAAGACGTCTCTACGATGTCTGTTTTAGGGCTTCAGAACGTCTGAACGTCTTTCGGTCTTTTTAAGACGTCTCTAAGATGTCTGCTGGCAGACGTCTTGGAGATGTCTTACAAACGACGTCTCTAAGACGTCTGTTTTAGGACTTAAAACGTCTGGACGTTTTTCGCTCTGTATAAGACATCTTTGAGACGTCTGCTGGCAGACGTCTTAGAAACGACGTTTTCAAAGATATTTTTTAATACACTTAATAAATGAATATAATAACTTGAGTTGTTAAAGAAATGTCTTCAGGTCTTTATCTTTCATAAGTTAACGAAAAGGCAGATTTATGGAATTGCAATAGCGTATTATTAAATTTGATTTCTGGTCAAACGTAGAACTGAAGAGTTTCTTATGGAATGTCGAAAAAAAGTTTGTTATACATATATTACATATTATTAAAAAAAGTAAGTACATATTTTTTTTTTTCTTCTCGAACAACCCACCACGCCAAATTTCCTATTATAGTCGTGAACCCCCCGAAATTAGACCTTGAGTACGAATTGGCGTTATCAACTTCCACCTGTTTTCCCGTCCCATTTCGCAATATCTTCGTTGCGGCCTCTTTGACTCAACGTCGGCGTCCTCGGCCGCCGATAACTGAGATGTTGGAGACAGACGTCTGTCTCCAGCAGATTTGGTACCAAATGTGCCAATGCGGCATAGGCAACGTGAAGTCACATTCGACAAACAAAATTGTCAGCGATTAGATCAATTTCTGTCGTTTGGAATTGTACACGTACCGATCGCATTTTTTAAATTCATTTCTTTGTTGTTTCTTTGCTGTTTTGGACTCATTTTTTCGAGCAGATTTTAGTGGATTCATATAGTGCCCTTCATTGCATCTGCGGAATAAAAGGTATGTCCTCTAAATATTATAAACCGTTTTAATGAAAACCATTAATCGTAGATAATCCGTGATAGCGTTTTTGCTTTTTTTGTGTTTATTTTCTTCATATTTCGTTGTGATGATTTGATTTTTCAACTTATGCATGCAATTGCTCACGAACATAGGTATATGTAATATAATGTAAATAAAAATGATTGTAGTTTTTATTGATAACAAATGAAAAGGAGAGTTATCAAATTGAATTACAGTTAATAAATTTTCCCAAAATTTTCTCCGATGGCTTGAATGCAATTTTTGGGCAATTCTCTATTTATAACTTTAAAGTTCAGTCCAACCAATGATAAAAAATCAAGAATCCGAGGATCATTCGTGAAAGCGTGTTTTGTGTTCTTTTATTTCATATTTCGTTATAACAAAATGTGGTTTTTCAACTAATGCATGAGAATTTGTAGTACTTTCAATCCTGTTGCTCACGAATTAGTAGTTTTTTTCTATTCGAGTTAATTTTCAAGACATTATTTTATAATTTTCCAAACACTTCTCACATTGACATTTTCATATTTTAACTCGTACATTCAAAATTTCTTCAAATTGTGATAAATTCAATATTACATACCCATTTTTGTTATTTGCTTCCGACTTTTTTTGGATTCATTGGTTTCAAAATTAACGCTAAAAATCTGTTAAGAAGCTACATGTTTTGTTCGCTGAATAATTTTCAACTCAATATGTGTTTTTCGTTGCAGGTCACTTTTGACTTTCCTTTCAGCTTTCGAAAATAATATTCTTGCTTAACGCACCTACACCCTACAGCTACTTCTAAATAGTTCACCTGTTACTGAATTTAGGGAATTTCGGCGTTACCTCATTGTGCCTTATCATTTTTACTCTGAGGAACCTTTTTGGCAAATAAATTAATAAGGTAAGAATTTTATTTTAATATTTAATTTATAAAGATTTCAATATTTTTATCACATATCATTTATTGATATTGATTGATTGATTGACATTCATAATATATACAAATACAATATCAATTATACGTAAACGTACATTTTATTTTTTGTAGAATAATGGATAAAAAATCTTTACATAAATATTATATGTTTGCCAAAAGAGCCTCCCATCCGTACAAAACAAATAGCTCAAAAGTGCAAACTTCATCGTTATTATATACGGTTGTATACCGTTATATTACGGTCGCGTTACTGTGACAATGCACCGACGGTCCGTGTGTTTGTGTGTGTGCGAAAGGACGTGACCTCGATAACGGGCGGAATTTCGGGAAAATCCGAATTTTCGCGAGCGGGATCGGGAGACGAGGGGGTCTATTTGTTCGAGTCCGAAAACGGGCCGGATCGGTCGTTCGGCCGTCGAGATATCGACGGCGCCGCCTTTTTTTTTCGCGAATTTTTTCTCTCGTCGGTCTTGGGCGTAGGGGGTCGGAAGGGGGCTCGGCCGATCCGGAAAGAACGGTATTTTATCGTGGGTATTTTTTCGCGCCCTCAAACCCGAAACTTAATACGACTTTTTCGCGAAAAACCGAAAATCGTCGATTTTCGCGAAACATTCAAAAATTCGCATCTCGAAAAGTAAGCGGGATAGGAGAACGCGGCTTGCGTTTTCGAAAAGGGCGTCGGCGGCTCTTCTTTTTCGCTCTTCTACGCGATCGCGTAGCTTCCGCCATTCCGGCCGTAAAAAATTCGCAAACGCGAAAATTTTCGTTTTTCCCTTACATCTCGGAGGCGGTAGGTCGGACGACGCGACGATCTTCTAGTCGTCGTTCCCGAACGACGCGGCGCGTCTTTCGCTAGAAGGTGCGGAAACTCTAGGACCTATCGTTATCGAAATGGAAAAAAATCGGGTTACGCGAATCGATTTTTCGGGGGCGCCCTTCGCTCCGAAAAAATTCCGATTCCTTTTTTCGAATAGACGATAAACGGAGCTTATTTCCTTCTCGATACGTCGCGGACGTACGATCTACCGATTTCCCGGAAAAAATTTCGAAACTAAACCGTTCCGATCGCGAACGCGTTTCCTTCCGTAATATCTCCGCTATCGCGTCGCCCGTCGAATTACCGCTTACGCGAAAATATTTGAAAAAAAATTAACTACGTTTTGTCGAAAGAACGCGAGGCCCCAAGTAAAGCCGTTTACGAGAAAAACTACAAAATATCGAGAAAAATCGACAAATTTCCCTCGTGTGCCGAACCTATACGATTGCGCTCCGGAAAGTTCCGAACGAACGTCGACCGATCTAGCAGGCCCGGCATTCGAACGTCAAATCGCGACGTGCCGATCGAAAGAAACGATCGATTTCTTAAGATTTGTCTCTGGACGACGACGACGACGACGACGATGGCGTTTGTATAAACATTAAATATAACCTCACATTTATTTCGGTTCTTTTCAGACGATTTGTTATTATAATTAATTACACATAATCGACACGAATAATGGAAGGAGTAAAATCTGATGATGACGAATATCGGGAAGATGATGCCGAGTTGTTAAACGGAAATTAAAAATTGACGGTTACTCTCGTGTGCTTACTAACTTCGAGGAGCAACAACAACGACCAAAGAGCGACGATGGAAAAGTCGACGTGAAAAGAACGTTAGGCGTTTGTAAAAGTTTGTATTTTTGATAAATCTGCTCCCCCGTTTTTTCTCATCGACACCACCTACCACCACCACCGTGTATATCGGATTTGTTTTCAGGTTAAATTTGAGGAATCCATTGGGACAATAACAAGATGATTCATGAAGAAAAATTAAAAAGATTGAATCCCCAAAAAGATATAGTTCGTAGCATACAAAATAAATGAAACAGAATTTGCTTTCAATATATGTCAATTGTGCATGAAAACTAATTCAAATTTCGAAACGTGTCTTCGATTAAAACATCAGATATCATATACACACCATACTTTACAACCGTATATCATCGCTGTGGTTTCTAGCACAGCCAAGATTACAAAGAAAAAAAATTCTCAGAAAATAATAAATTTACAACTAATTTCTTCGATTCCTTTTATACAAAATAAACATAGGAGTAAAACACTCTTCTTTTTAATGGACTATTATAATCGATCAACAAAATTTAATCCCGGAAAAATATCGTTCGCAGCAAAAAAATGAAACAAAAATTAATTTCGGTATGAATTGTACTTGAAAACAATTTGAAATTTAGAAACGCGTTTTTAATGAAAACATCAGATATCATATTGTTATGCAACACATCGTGCCTCCTTTACAACCGTATATCATCGCTGTGGTTCGTCGAGCACAGCCAAAATGACAAAGAAAAAACGATAATATTGAAATTGTAAGAAAAAAGAAAAGATTTCTTTTTAACGAAGGTGTACGTTACAACAGTATATCATCCTCGCTTCGGTTCGAGCAAAGCCAAAATGACTGACGTCATAAAAAAAATTCAAATTAACATCAGTACACTTCAAAATCTTATATTCCAGCTACACGCTTTCACCCCGTGACATTCACATCGAAAGTGGAGGACCGCATTACAACCGTATATTCTCTAAATTTTCGTAACGCTTTTCGTGACATTAAAGAAAAATTCGATACGCCCTCGCGTAAGAGATTACTGTTGCGGCCAGGCTACTCGGGGCCCGAAGGGGCTCTAGCGGCCGAAGGCCGCCGGAGGCCGAAGGTTCGACCCGGGGGCCTGAAGGGTTTCCCCACCCGACCGAAGGCCGGTCAGGTCGCGAGCGAAGCGAGCGATCTGGTTTCCAGTAGTTAACGATGAACCTAATAGTGAAATTTCAGATATTGTCAACAATGCTGACTTGTCAAATCAAAATAACTATAATTCTAGTGATGACGAAAATACTTTTGAATGTGTCCCAGAAATTACAAATGATTCGAGTGATTCTACTGAGTCCCATGGTTCAAAAAATATGTCGATAACCCTAAGATCCGAATTAGCTCAATGGGCTCAGAAACATAACATAAAACATACAGCTCTCAATGACTTACTCCGAATTTGTAGAAATAATCAGCTTGATAATTCCCAAGTACGAGTACTAAGTGATCTTCCTTCTGATGCTAGAACTCTATTGGGAACAATTCGTAAAGTACCAGTGAAAAATGTAAATCCGGGTTACTATTACCATTTAGGCTTAGAAACTTGTCTTGAGAATTTAATAAGTCAGCAAATATCTATTGGTAAAGGTTGTTGGAAAGAAAATTTATTAAGGTTGAATGTCAATATAGATGGACTTCCCATTGCTAAAAGTAGTAACAGTCAAGTATATCCAATATTATGCAATATTGCAGGAACTAAATTTGTAGACATGATAGGAATTTACCACGGTTATGAGAAGCCTGGGGATGCTAATATTTTTATGGAAGATTTTATAAGAGATGTGATCAATTTATCTGAAACTGGACTCATTATAAACAATACCTTGTACAATATTCAAATTAATTCTTTCATATGCGACGCCCCAGCTAAAGCTTTCATTAAATGTATAAAAGGCCATTCAGCTTATTCTTCTTGTACAAAATGTGACATCGAAGGAGATTATAAAAACAATCGTGTATGTTTTCCCGATTTGAGCGGTTCAAATTTAAGAACGGATTCACAATTTAGGTCACAATTAGACACTAATCACCATACAGGAACTACAAATCTTCTTTCTGTTCCAAAATTTGATATGATCCAAGGCTTTCCATTAGATTATATGCATTTATTGTGTCTAGGGGTAATGAAAAAATTGTTGTTGATGTGGTGTTTTGGTAAACCATGTTCTAAAATATCGTTTCAGAAGACTAACTCAATATCAGTGTATTTGTCCAATTTGACGCCTAATATTCCAGCAGAATTCAACCGAAAACCCAGAGATTTAAAGGAATTAAAAAGGTGGAAAGCTACAGAATTCCGTCAGTTTTTACTATATATAGGAGTAATTGTTCTCAAAGACAACATTAGCAAGAACAGATATGCTAATTTTCTTGCTTTACATGCTAGCATTACAATATTATCGCATCAGAGATACAATAAACTTCTTGATTACAGTCATGAACTTCTTAAATATTTCATAGAAACTTTCAAAATATTGTATGGGCCAGAATATGTTTCGCATAATGTGCACAATCTACTGCATTTGACTGAAGATGTAAAAAAATATGGACCAGTGGACAATTTTAGTGCTTTTTCTTTCGAAAACTTCCTTCAGCAAATTCTAAAACTCATTCGCAAATCTGATAAGCCATTGCAGCAGATTCTAAAAAGATATTCCGAGAGACAGGCATTAGGAATAAGCAAAAATTTTAAAGATTATCCTGTTTACCTTAATGAACATTCAAATCCTCTTATGCCCCATCTGAATTTCACTAAGCATTACCGAAAAGCTATTCTTAAAGATTTCATAATCCGGACCTCTGCACCTGACAATTGTTTCTGTCTCAAATCCGGAGATATAATAAAGATAGAAGATATTGTGTTGCAAAATCGCATACACAGTATAATTTACAGAAAATACTTCAATAAAAAAAAGTTGTATGACACTCCATGTTCATCTTTGGAGTTGGGGATTTGCCAAATTGATAAAGAAAAACAGAGTTCATTCGAAATGTCAGCAATTAGTGACATTCAGTCCCGAGTAAAAATTTGGTAGTACGACACAGTTCCCCACCTAGCACGCACCCGCAATAAAAGGCACGCACTAGGAACCCACAAGCACGCACCACGAACGACACGAACTTTTGAACGGATCCACAGTAACGACACGGAATAGGAAAGAACGCACCAGTTCCGCACCTATTCCGACACGGAATAGTTTCGATTTTACTGTCGTACCATAAAAATTCGGAGAATTCTACCCCGCAGTATACTTTGAAAATTTGCCTGAATTTTATTGGGATCTTCAGGTCTCCGACAAACCATCTGCTGTATTGAAGTTTCACTTTATTTCATAGTTAGTCGTGTTTGAGATTTCACCAAAGCTAGACTATTTTGTTGCTTCATAAAGGAATCAAAACAAGGAAGGTACATCTCAAAGTAGCAACTATATCAGAGTAAGTTAAACCCGTCAGTTTGACAAATCGATGATTATTGAAAGCAATATTTTATTCTAGGTTCACTCCAACTTACTGCAATCAGGGAACCATTCTTGAACGATGGTCAAAAAAGTGCAAGAATTGACGAATAAAGGTAAATTACGAAATAAATATCTGAAACTTTCTCTTTGAAGCAACTTCATCTGACTGGTCCTAATCTTCTAAGAGTGCATATAAGCAATAGGAATGAAAAGTTTGATGAGACGTTCAAAAATGCGATAATTTATAGCCCAAAGTGTAACATTTCTGAAAATATTTTGATCGAGATTTATATCGACAAACTCTGTCAAATATTAATTTGTCGTGTTATAGTTTTTCTATATCGATGATATATTTTCCTTTTCGTACGACAGATATACATATTAATATTTTTATTTTTTGCCCAGCTGCAACATCGTCGAAACGTCATCAGCAATTGGATGTCCATTTTCACATCTGTTACATCAGCGGTCTATCGTTTTCCAATCCAGCGACACCTCTACGGTCAACAGGATCAATATCTGTATTTTTGGAAACTATTCTAACTCATCTTCCACAACGTTCTAATTACTGTTATCAAAAATCCTATAACCAGGTTCACCTTATTCTTAACGTAAATATATATGATTTTTCATCATTAAATTGTTAATTAATTGAAAAATGAATAAAATTATACAAATTAATATGTATTGTTTTATTACGCGTGATTCTATGAACCACATTCCAAAAGTGCGTTCCTATTTCATCTATGTGGGGAATAGGTGCGTGCCTGGTGCAGTCCTATTTTATTGGGGTCTGGAGGCCATAAACTGGGGACCGAATCGGCTGTTACCCACAGAGATCGAAAACGTCTCGTGGGGAACTGGTGCGGAACTGTGGGTACTATGTGGGGAACGCCCGGTTCGCTATGCGTGCTAGGTGCGGAACTGTGGGTAACAGTTTTATTGCACTTGTGCGTGCTACGTGCGGAACTGTGGCGTTACTTCGAAATTTTTACTCGGGGTATAAATGTCTTTTTTTTGATGGCCTGGGGACATGCGACTTCTGTGGGATGCATATTTGCCTTACAAAGGAGAACAGTTAGAATCATTGCTAGATTAGATTATAGGGCTGACTGCAGAGACGCTTTCCAACGATTTGAGATCCTGACTGTCCCGTCGTTATACATTTTCTTGTGTTTACTTCATGTTAGGCAGAATTTGGCTTCCTATGTGACTCACAGTGACATTCATTCGTATCACACCAGATATAGATATAATATTTGCGCAGACTATCATCGAATTAATAGGATGAAAATTGGGATAACCTACTATGGCCCTAAGTTTTTCAATATGTTGCCACCTGGAGTCAAACTATTGGGATGTGACAGATTTAGAAATGTTATATATAAATATTTGTTGAAAAAGTGCTATTATTCAATTCAAGAATTCATTATAGATGAACACATGTTAATTTATTAATATTGTGATATTAATATAGGATAGATTTTAAATTACTTATGTTAAACCGATTTGGTAATGACATTAAATAAATAAATAAATAAATAAATAAATTATAGGATTTTTGATAACAGTAATTAGAACGTTGTGGAAGATGAGTTAGAATAGTTTCCAAAAATACAGATATTGATCCTGTTGACCGTAGAGGTGTCGCTGGATTGGAAAACGATAGACCGCTGATGTAACAGATGTGAAAATGGACATCCAATTGCTGATGACGTTTCGACGATGTTGCAGCTGGGCAAAAAATAAAAATATTAATATGTATATCTGTCGTACGAAAAGGAAAATATATCATCGATATAGAAAAACTATAACACGACAAATTAATATTTGACAGAGTTTGTCGATATAAATCTCGATCAAAATATTTTCAGAAATGTTACACTTTGGGCTATAAATTATCGCATTTTTGAACGTCTCATCCAAACTTTTCATTCCTATTGCTTATATGCACTCTTAGAAGATTAGGACCAGTCAGATGAAGTTGCTTCAAAGAGAAAGTTTCAGATATTTATTTCGTAATTTACCTTTATTCGTCAATTCTTGCACTTTTTTGACCATCGTTCAAGAATGGTTCCCTGATTGCAGTAAGTTGGAGTGAACCTAGAATAAAATATTGCTTTCAATAATCATCGATTTGTCAAACTGACGGGTTTAACTTACTCTGATATAGTTGCTACTTTGAGATGTACCTTCCTTGTTTTTGATTCCTTTATGAAGCAACAAAATAGTCTAGCTTTGGTGAAATCTCAAACACGACTAACTATGAAATAAAGTGAAACTTCAATACAGCAGATGGTTTGTCGGAGACCTGAAGATCCCAATAAAATTCAGGCAAATTTTCAAAGTATACTGCGGGGTAGAATTCTCCGAATTTTTATGGTACGACAGTAAAATCGAAACTATTCCGTCGTTCGTGGTGCGTGCTTGTGGGTTCCTAGTGCGTGCCTTTTATTGCGGGTGCGTGCTAGGTGGGGAACTGTGTCGTACTACCAAATTTTTACTCGGGATGCCTCAAAATTCCGCTGCTGTGTTTCCTCTGTTACATACTCTATAAGAAATAAATCCTCTCTCATTAATTGTGTTCACTTCAATGTTTGGCTCATTATTTCAATCGGTGACTAATTCATATTAACAATCATGTTTTTTCTGTTTTTACTTTTTGATTTGGAGCGGTATGACTGACAGTAAGAAGACGTGGACCATTGTCCAATTCTTGAACGATGGAACTGTAGAAGCGGTTCCATCAACTTGGATAGAAGATGATAGGTGCTATTGGCCAACCTTACCGCTGGAAAAATTAAATCGAGCCATAAGAAGATTCGAGTCACCAACTGAAAAATGGCCAATTTACAGAGTGAAAGTATTGCGGAATTCAACATTTGGTAAGTACATGTCAAAAATACTTATTATGTTAAAAATTCAACATACCATTTTCAAAGACGACTACCACAAAGTAAGGACAAAAGCAAAGACTGCTGAATACACAAGTGACTTAAATTCAGAGAATGAAATTCCCAACAAGAGAAAACGAACTAAAAAGTGCCTTTCATCGAGTGAGGAGTTGAGTGAAGATACACGGGAATCATTACCGGCACCACCACGACCATTGAAAAATGAAGGTACATACTCATAATTATTATTGAAATAAATTTCTTACATATTTTATCAAAGGTTTGCTGAATATAAAATGTGGATCTGTTGTAGCGTATTCCCTCGAAGAATTGCGGGATAACACACCATCTTACGTTGAAGGTAAATTTTGATTATATATTTATCTAATAATATGCCAAAAATGTATTATTTTTAGATAATGTAAATATCGCTTCGGACTGCAAAAAATGTGCTGAGAAAGGTATAATCCTGTAACTATTATATTTCATAAATTTCTCAAATTGATAGCAAGATTTAATTAACTGAAATTTGATTAAATCTGAACTTTATAAAAAAAAATGTGATTCTAATTCGTTTTTCATTAAAGATGAGAACTTCAGAACAATAATCGAGCAAAACCATCTCTTGAGGGCGATGATCGTAGATGTTTTGAAAGAAGTCCGATCGTTGAAAGAGGAGGTGAAGGGTCGTCCAAAGAGGGAAACCACATCGGACACGAGAACTTGTTTCTCTCGGTATCCCGAACTGGAGTTTCCACTATCTTCGCCCGAAGAATTTGAAAAGTTTGAAGAGCTTTTGAATAATAAAGACCATTTTGACAGCTGGGTCTGTATATTTCGCCATCATATATCCATTTAATAGTAGCAAATTTTCTTATTCAGTTGAACGAGATCTCTAAATTTGGTGGAAAGAATAATTATAATTTTGTAAAGAGGGCATTGACACCGATGCTCTCTGACAAAGTAGCAAATAGATTCAGTTGGCTTGGCAGAAAAGAAAAAAAACCATTTGCTGCTACTTCTGTAGCAAAACTAATCATAAGTATGTTCTTATTTTTGTTTGTAGAGATGAACTTTTTGATATGAATTGACATCTAATTTATAGGTGCAGCTGAGAGAGCCGAAACAGCTGTAAATAGAAAAGAAACGGAGACATCGATCCAGTTATGGATAAGACGGGCATCAGATCGGCTCTCCAAATCAAAGATCGTCAAACATCACTGATAGTTTTATTCTTAGTTCTGTTTATATTTATTTTTTATATATCTTATTATTCAATTTGGTTTGTAAATATTTTTTATTCTTCTTTATCTCATTTTTTTAATTTGACAATATTGTTATAACTATTTAATCTCTCTCGTTTTTCATGTTATCATTGTTTTTACCTTATATTTTTCTGTATTGTATGTTTTAGTTTTATACGTCTCCTATTTTTTAATAACTCATTTGAAAATAATGGTTACATAGTTAGTTCATTTTGACATTTATTTGATTACATGATTGATTTTTTTAGCGTCATTTCAATCTCAATATTCTGTCTTTGGGTGATTTTATTAAAACTCTTGCATTTTACTATTAATATATTATTAATCGATTAGTTTAGTTGGCTTCACTCGTGTTTTTAATTCTCAATATAAAACCGAATTTATAATGATTTTCTACTTTATATTTGTTGCCTCCATATATGAGACACGTATTTCAAAGTTAGGATAGATAACTATTTTTACGATGTATCGTAGAGAGTCCTAAATAAGTAGTTTTGGGACGTTTCGAATAAAACCATCAGACGTCTATAAGATGTCGGGGAGACGACTGTGAGATGTCTAAGACACGACTGTAAGATGTATAAGAGACGACTGTAAGACGTCTATAAGATATTTGAGAGACGTCTCTCAGACATCCGAGAGACGTCTCTAGAGACATCCGAGAGACGTCTCTAAGACGTCTTACTTTGTAACAACAGACGTCCCAAAGACGTATCTAAGACGTCTTTTAGCCATTCGCAGACGTCTTTAAGACGTCTCGAATAACTGCTGCAGACATCTCAAAGACGTCTTAGAGACGTCTCCGTGCTATCTGGGACTTGTCTAATTTAAAAAGTGAATTCAATCGCTATTTTCCTGACTGCAAGGACAAAAGTATTCAGAAATTGATCCGGAATCCTTTCATTGTCAAGGTTTCCGAAGTCGCTGAAGAAATTCAAGAAGAAGTGATTGACATGCAACAGGACACGAATTTGAAAGATACATTTGAATCAGGAATAAATCTTGAAGATTATTGGAGCCAAAAAGCTATTTCATTTCCAAAGCTTCGAGACATTGCTATACGTTACCTAACTTCATTTTCATCGACGTATCTATGCGAGCAGGGGTTTTCGACGCTTCTGATTATTAAAAACATGCATCGAAATCGGTTGGATGCCACTGCCGACATGCGTTTAGCTTTGAGTACCACTGAACCAAGAATTCAGAAGTTAGTAAAAAATATGCAGCCACAAAAATCACATTAAATTAACATCTGTAACTTTTAGATTTTTGCCAAATAATAGATAAATTAGTGCTAATTAGAAAACTGTGCTTGTTTTCTTTATCAAATAACCCTTAATTTAGAAAAATTTAGGTAAACGAACTTGGTGGTCCCTGGCAAGGCAAATATTTGGTAAAGTGGTCCCTCATCACAAAAAGATTAAGAACCAATGGTGTAGACAAATGAACTTGCCTTTAAAATAAAAATTTATAAGCAATAAAGCAGGAATCTGTAAAATATTTTATGGAAGCAGTGTTGCAGGAATCTACCTACATAATCATTTTTTAGAACATTGTTTTCCTCCCAGTAAAAGAGATGGCGCCAGGATCAGTTACCGATCTATTTAGTTCTTTATCTATGACCTACACCATTGACTAATAATACAAATAGACTGTGCACGTAGTACTAAGATTTCTAACAAGCTTGATGGACGGCCGAGAGATGGCCACGAGTAATTGGTGGACGGCCCAGAGAGGGCGCTCGCTAAGGTAGCTCTAATGCGTGGACGGCCACCAGATGGCGCGTAGAACGCCTCAATATGTTGTGAACAACCACCAAAGGCGCTGTTATTTAAAAAATCTCACAAAACAGTGGAATTCAGTGAAGTTCGTTAATATTTGAGTCGTTTATGAATATGCGCTTTGGGCTACAAAAGAATGTAATGAATAAAAGATTGAGGATTATACCAATAAATTCACATTTTATCGTTTTCATATTAATGAAAAATAAAAATACAGCGCTAAAAGTAATATGCCTCCTATATCTATGTGACTGGTGGTCTTTATTCTGGTTGTACAAGTAGACTCAATTTTGGAAGTAATTTTGGACAATTTTTACATTATTTCTGATTTTGAGGGACCAATTCAGTAGATGTCCTGCCTTCATCAAGTCACCATTTCGCGTAAATCTTGTCGCCAAGCCCCTAGTGCAGAACAACGAACCCTTAGAAGTTCACGTACCACACAAATATTTCGTCAGTTATTTTGGTTGCGAAATTAGATTTCGGGCTCTCCGCAATACTTCTTTATGTTGATTCGAAGATTTCTGTTCGGCGAGTGTCCCTGCATCGTCGCGTTTTTGGACAATCTGAACTCATCCAATTTTGTTATACGACCATTTCGCATTGAATAATGTCAAAACTTACGAATGACTCAAACCATTTCGCTATACATTCAATAGGTTTCGGCGTTCGAAGTTTGAATTACCTTAAAATAAGGGTTCTTTGGGATCATTTATTCAAAACAAATCTATTTCTGATTCACATACAATTTTTTGTATATATTTTTTCTCTAAAACTTTGTTCAGTGTAGTTTTTCACTTATTTATTATTCAACTATCTATGTATTGATAGAAAAGATAAACTAATGGTGCGTTCAGTGGTGAATATATCATAAATCCAAACGATAACAGAAAAGTAATTCAATACCGTCATGAGAACTCACGTGCAGTCAAAACAATTCGTTCTTAGAACCAAAAATACTATGCAACATTTATAATATAGGTTGACCTTGTCAATGAAAAGTAATCTTCAATTTTGCAGTGAAAGTTCCTTTCAACATGTACCTATTCAATACATAGATAGTTGAATAATAAATAAGTGAAAAACTGCCCTGTAATCAATTTTTTGAATATCTTTGGGATACACTGAACAAAGTTTCAGACAAAAAATTTATACAAAAAATTGTGTGGATCCGAAATAGAGTTATTTTGAATCAATGATCCCAAAGAACCCTTATTTTTAGGTAATTCAAACTTCGAACGCCGAAACCTATTGAATGTATAGTGAAATGGCTCGAGTCATTCGTAAGTTTTTACAACATTCAATGCGAAATGGTCATATAACAAAATTGGATGCAGAGTCGTGCCAAGTTTCTTGAGGCCCCCCCCGCAAAAAAAATTTTGGGGCCCCTACCCCTGTCCAAATAGGTTAGCTTATTAGGAAATTGGGGGCCCCTAATAGTCCGCCCCCCCCCCCGCACGGCGGGCCCTGCCCGCCCCTGATTGGATGAGTTCAGATTGTCCAAAAACCGCTTCGAAATAAAAATACGAACCAACCTCTTCTCTCGTCGTCGGCCGGCCGCATACGCACGGGTGTCTGAATATGAATTTCGGATCGATTACACGTTAATAAAGACACCGAACACGTTCAAAAATTAGTGTACGTTACACGTTACGTCGTGTACGTTCGGTTGTTTATATTATGAATATAGGCTTCAAGCAGTTCAGTAGCGTACAGCGGACCTTCGTATCGGGATGAATGACGAAGAACTAATTGCCATTGCGTATTTGTTATCGGAAAATAATAAAAAAAAAGACAAGACGTTGTTTTCGATGTGCCTTATCATAATACTTACCAACGTAATAAATACGAGTCCGATAAATTAATATTTCAAAATATCATATAAACCCTCCATGCGCGACAATGAAATGATTCGAAACGAAAATTTTTGAACGTGTTCGGTGTCGTTATTAACGCGTAATCGATCCGAATTTCATATTCATATACCCGTGCGTATGCGGCCGGTCGTCGACGGATCGAATGATGTTTACTGTTTAGAAAAGAGTGTTTATATTAAAACCGCCGCCCGATTGAGGATTGAATTACTTCGATAAGTACGTAGGAATAAAAATTGATTTCAAAAAAGAATGTCAGCAAGATATGAATCCGGACTGATACTTCCACAAAATAACTGACAAGAAAAGGTTGAATCACAAACTATACTCGACTGATGAAAAAAATTGTAATATTTGCCCACGCTTTCGCAAGCTGTGGATACGTCTCGAAGCCACATTTTTTGTCTGAAACTTGTAGCAATATATCCTCATCTTATCAAGATGTTCCTAAAAAACTGACCATGAGGGTAGTTTTTCACTTCTTTCTAACCCTACAATAAGATTCAATTTTTTTTAACTAACCATGCTTCGATGTATGTTGAAAAGAAGGTAAACTCAAAAATGCAACTTTCCTTTTTAAATAGCTCTTTAAAACCCCATTTTATAGGACAAGGCCACACCTTCTCACCCTTCCACCAGAAATTCTGTGTCTTTCTGGTCTCCCCAAATATAGGGCAGGTACGTTTAACCCTTTAACTGCGGGCATCAAATTCAAGTTCTTGACCAGTAAAAGGCAAAAAAAAGGGAAAAAAATTGATTGGTATCTGACATATTTTTTCAATAAAAAGGAAAACAATGAACAATCGAAAATACTAATAGAGCTACTCAATTTATATGTTACTAACAGACAAAACCAAGAAAAATCTTTCAAAAACGATATAAAATAACAATATTCTCGCTAAACCTACAGTCCGATTGTCTAAAACTGTTTTTTAGTGTGATAGATTTTGAAGCAATTTTCTATACATAGCCCGACCTTACATTCAGGACACCAGGTTGTTACCAATTTTCTTTTTTGCTCACTGTGCTTTTTATTTGAACACACATAACACGTACGTTGCCTTTTTTTCTTGGAAGCAGTTGGTGGGACATGTGCTGGATAATGCCTCTCCATGAAGTTTCCAGCGGCAAGTCTATCCAATTGTTCACCACTTCTTCTTCCAGGTCTTGCTGCCGTTGTTTGTCCATATTTTCCTAATATTTGATTGACGAGTCGTCTGATGAAAAATCTTAGCTTCAACGAATTATTTCCAGTTTTGACGAGATACATATTGTAACAGTTTAGAACGACTGTATCCAATAAATGGAAAAATAGTTTTTTGTACCATTTTACACTTTTACGTACGCATTCAACAGAAGCCAACTGCATGTCAACTTTATCAATAAGCCGCATATTCATATTGTAGTCTAAGACGCAGTCTGGTTTCAGTATGGTTTCTTGAGTTAGATGATTGATCTTTCCACTATTCTGAAGTTGCCCTGTATGGAATGTAGTTATCACGTGAACATCACGTTTGTCCTTCCATTTCATAGCCAAAACTGTGTCTGAACATTACATCATTTCCACTTGTCCTCTTTGTAAACGTCTAGGAAATTTTGGGAAAGTTCGTCTATTCTTTTTTATTGTACCACAGTATCATCCTGTATTCCTTTCGTTCAGGTATAATGCCATTCTACGATCTGTATACCAATTATCTGTGTAAAGTAAGTGACCCTTGCCTTCATACGGTGCCAATAATTTTTTTATCACAGATGCCGATACGCCGATCGGATCATTTGGAATGTCGTTTTCTGATCCTGTATATACTATTAGATTCAGAACCATCCCAGTTTCACAATCACAAACAACGAACAATTTTATTCCGAATCGATGTCGTTTTGATTTAATAAATTGCTTGAATTGGAGACGCCCTTTGAATAATATGAGTGATTCATCTATTACTAGCTTTTGGAATGGATAAAAAAAAAGAAGAAAATTTTTTGGTCAAGATTTCAAAAATGTTTCTAATTTTCCAGAGGCGGTCGTTTTCGAAAGGATTATTATTATCAGCAAAATGTAAATATCGTAGTAATTGGATAAATCGATCTCGAGTCATGTATTTTGGGAAAAAATCTGTGTGTATCATCGGATCTGTTGACCAGTAATCCTGAATCTCATGTTTTTTTACATGTGGCATTAATAGTATTAGAGCCAGAAATGTAAACACTTCTGACGTTGTCGTATCGGACCACCTCCTTCTTTTCGACGTAAGTTGCTTATCATCGCAAAACTGAAAATATCTGTTTGTTTCAGTTACCATGATATTCATAACTTCATCCTCAAAGAATTTCAAAAAATAGTCCATCATTGAGTCATCCTCCAATAACCCACAATTTTCTGTAAGACCGGAAGCGCTAACATTGAAATTATATATTTTTGGAGAGAATGTGTTGCAATTTCTCCAGCCTAAATCACCAGCAATCACTTCATCTTCACTAACACTTGAGTCACTTTCTCCAATTTCACCCTCGCCTTCAGTATCTTCCCATTCCGAGAAAAATTCCTCTTCTTCACTATACTCATCGCTTTCTTCAATATTGCGCTTTTTTCCGCGGTTTGCATACACACTTGATGAGGTGGAAGGCTGATCCATAATAATAATAACTGAACGTTTATGAAAAGGAACTGAAAAATATGTCGTAACACCAAGTACTTCCATTCGTGTACTGAAAAGTTTTGATAATTCATCTTGCAAAAATTCAAAGGCAGACATGTTTTGTCTCATATCTAACAACACGTTTGGAACAAAAAGTGCCAAAGCGAGAAAGATGTAGCTACCGACAAAGGTAAAAAAAATGAGATCTATTTGCGGTATACCTTATCCGTGTTTGTGTATTTTAGCACAGATTATAAAATGCACTACATCCCAATAAGTTCTCCGAAATCATAAGAGATAAGACGATGCGATGCTCGCAATAAGAACTGGACTTCAAAACATATCAGCGCCTAGTGAATTTTTGCGCTGTGCACCTCCCTTGAATAGAAATTTGTGTTTTTAAATCTGTATGAACAATCATTTTACCGTCAAGAATATTTTTTTAAGCACTATCAAATAATTCGGGAAGTCATTGCTATCGTAAATGAACGACTGCGGCTCTGTTTCATGATCAATATCTTACAAATCGTTTATTTACGATACCCGCGGCAACGAACAATTCTTCGTCATCGTATATATGCGATAGCCGCAGTTAAAGGGTTAATTTTCAGCCTTTTCATTGTCAACGCTACTTTTCTTATATTTTCGAACAAAAAGATTGGAGTCTATACAGGTTATCCGGGAAAATGTGGGGGATCTCTCGGATTCAGATAGAACATGAAAAAATAAGATGAAAAGTTCCCATAAATTTTTGTCCTAGCGGCCCTCCCTACGGAAGTACGGCTTCCTAAAGGACGCCACTGGTAATCAATTTTTCTTGAATAACTTTTAAACTATGTACTTAATATAACTCAATGAAAATTTAATACGATAAACAGTAGTAAGGACCTTTCAAAATACTGCCCTTAAAACATAATTAGATTGTTTATTTTATCAGGTGCGGACTAGGTTAAACATTTTATTGCTTACATTTTTAACACCCTGTTTGATAAGGAGTTCAAAAAAATTAATTTGAATACTTTGAACATTAAGCTGAAGAACCGGTACTCTTTCTCATTGTCGATAAAATCAACCGTTTTCGAGAAAAAAAGTTAAAAGTATTAATGTTTTATTTTTATCAAAGAGAAACCATGATTTCTTATTTATTTGTCTGCAGCAAAGTGTGTTACGAAAGACATTCAAGGAACAGAAACGTTTTAGTTTCGGTTATTTAATCCGAAAAAATTATTAGATTCAAAAAAATGCAGTTTAAAAGTTAAAGGAAACATTGATTACCAGTGGCATCCTTTAGGAGGCCGTACCTCGGTAGGGAGGGCCGCTAGGAAAAAAATTTATAGGAAGTTGTCATCTTATTTTGTAATGTTCTGTCTGAATCCGAGAGATCGCCCACATTTTTCCGGACAACCTGTATATTTAGTATCTAATTTTCTCTTTTCGCTAATTTTATTTTCTTCCCCTATATCAAAGAATACTTTGGTTATCGTGTTTATACTTCATCTAAATTTTTAAATTTATATAACAAACTCAGCTTACGGTGTCTTTTAAGTCAATATAAATTTTATTTCATCTGGAGAGTATAACTTTTTTGGAAGCATAGATCATAATTGATCAATACAAGTACCGGTTCAAATATCGGTACAAAGCAATACGATGTAGAGTGAACCGGTATTTTGCTTCCTGTACGATACGATACACAAGTACCGGTACTGCATAAAAAACCCAACATTCCTACTCTGAGTCGAAAGGCAATTTCAATCAGATAGGCGAATCCCGAACGAAAACTGTATTATTCTTTGGGCGAGTAAGATTTCTTCTCCTTATCTTAGATGGATATAATAGTTCTGAAAATAGACGTTGAGAGAATCGTAGATGGCAGCATCTCACGGGGAGCATTTACCGATTTGAAACTTTAGTACCGCGTGCAATGTCTATTAGTATTATTAGTCAATGCCTACGCGGTCACTTTCTCTCTATTCAAACTGTTTTGGGTACTTCCAACATCTGGCATTGATAGTGCCAAACGTTGCAGTACGTTGTTGAATACTTTACTACTCTTGTTTCATAGTTCAATTTCCTGATTTTGAAATAATTATCATCTTCAAGCAAACTTACATTCCTACAATCCGATGTTATTTACTTTCTTACGTTATGAACGACTTTCATCATGTCTCATACTTTTTTTTGTTTGATGTAAAATTGTCTATATTCATTGCAAATACGTTCAATTATTCTATATGTTTACAAAATTTAGAGGTCATATTCACCCTATCAGCCTATGCGTTGAATGTAGACGACACCACACGTTTTTTCGCAGACACCAACAAATCGATATGAAATACAAACACGACTTCGCGCCACGACGAATTCGCTTAGACTGAATCGCCGGCGCCGCACTGAGTCACGGAACGACATGAGCGGCTACCCCAGTGTTACCACTTCTACCGGTTTTTCGGTAGATCTACCGATTTTCATCTCCATCTACCGATCTACCCAAAAATCACATTAATCTACCGATATTGGATAGACTGTGTGACCGAACGGACCCGGTAGATGTCGCGCAGACGCGATCCACAGAAAACGCGTCCGAACACGGCGCAGGACCGAGTGGCCAGCAACCTGGATCAGTCTTGATTCTCCAACCGTCGAACGGAACGGACGTCTCAAGAAAAGCGTTCTTAAGTAAAAAGAAGTGTGTTCAAGTAAATTGATTTAAGTGATCCATTTATATTTGGGGAATTCTCTTTGTAAGGTAGGAGTTTTGTATTTTATTGTTACCCTAAGGGTTTTTGCAGTCAAGTGGAATACGTATTTTCACATTTCCATCGGGAATCTCATCGCACCACGCGGACATCGTGTCACCTCATTTACACACATTACAACTTCACTTTGTACGTTCCTGTGAAAATTAGAGTCTCGCTGCGAACCAATGATTTTCTTCAAAATATGAAAAACACGTGCTCGCATCAACATTTAAAAACTCTTCTTCATCATCACGAGACAAGCGTTGAGCCAACCATGCTTTCTGGCCTCCGAACACAATGCTCCAGTTATTTTCTCCGCTTGTTCTCGCCATCATATCATCATAAAACAATAAAATTGAAATGCTGATGCGAAGCCTTTCGTTCAACAAACGGCATTGGAAGCCCCAATCATTGTTTCTGGTTGAGTCAGTTTTTTCGGAACCATCGTAACACTACACGCAAACAGGGATTTTCTCGTCACCAGAGATGGGTTTTTCAGGTCGCGAACAAACTTATAACGGAGCTTTTCATTCGAATAAACGAGCTCTCGACAAACTTTGAAGTATCATTTTCCCAAAAGCATTGGCTTCTGAATCACTTTCATTTCAGAGCGGCAATGTGCTAAATTTGTATGTTTTAGGTGCATTTTTCCTGATCTGATTTTCCCGAACAGAAACTCCTGAATTGGTTATCCTTAAATTCACACAACGTAGGGTAAGGTTTGTTTTGACGATCACAAGGCCATTGCTTTCAATTAGAACCTGGGGCGTCAATGTTCTTGCATCACAAGATTTGGTGGATAGACTTGGTCGAGCTCGTACGAGTGTCTGTGTCTCTGCGGGTTTGTCCGGGTACCAGCTCACTTGATAGCCGGCAAGACACGTTGGAAACATTTCAACTGTATGTATATTCTGATATTCTGGGAAATCACTATATTATTTTGAAGTTTTCCTCACCATAACATAATTCAAGTTTTATGTCATTTATATTAAACAAGGTGTTTGAAAAAGAATTCCCTAGTTTTAAAGTGTCATAGAATCTGTAAAAATTGACATTCACTATTCTAGTTTGTGGTGTTTCATTCAGCAACTGTCTAAGTTTTGCCGCCCTGCAGTTGGCAGACCTGCTTGACTAGTTCCCTTAGTTGTGTCAGAGAGTAGAGAATAGAATAGAGGGGCAACGCCGTACTGAATTTGTGGACCACCCCAACGCAGCTTATATCACCCCAACGTTAGATGGCGTTAATTTACAGTCGGAGATAGAGAAATCTTTCGTTTATCTACAACAGGTGGCTAACCTGTTTTTGACATGATTCTGCATTATGTACCATAGCAAAACAAGAGAGATGGAAATATTTATCGACTGAAGGAACCATAGAGATAATAAGTATAGAGTGGAATGTAAACAAATTTATATGTCTGCATATCACAAGATTAGTCCCTGCAGACGTAGTCACTTGTATTTGGTTTTCCTTAAATTTCATGACAATCTTGTTTACGTTGGGTTCCGTAGAGCTCTAATATCTCAATACATAACAGTCAATTAGGCAACCATGTCGATGTTAATTTACGTTGACATTTTAGCAAAGAATATAGACCTACGGATAAAGAACCGACACTCTCGCCTTTCCGTGAAGCAAAAGGCGAGCAGTGCCGCCGAACCTGCGCATTGCATCGAGCAGCACAGATATGGACTAGCTGTTGCAGCAGGGAATAAATACCTATTGAAACGATATATTGTTAACTGAAATAAAATGCGGAAAAAAACATTTGGCGGGTTTATATTTTATGATCAATACGCTGAAGCTCCAGTTCAGGTTAACCGATGAATACGATTGAACTTTTTTGTGAGCCTTCACGGCGAGGGATCGTGTAGCTCCCAATAACTTTATTAAAGTTATTGTGCCTATTAAATTTAACCTCATTACGAAATTTCAGCTTCATTTAAAAAACTAGTTCTCCCAGGTCCTAAATCCGGCACTGTATATTCGACAAAATGATTTTGTATTTCAAATCGGCGGCGTCGCTCATTGGTCCGATATTAGCTGTCGAACCTGCGCACTATGAAACGTGAATATGTAAATAATTGGTGCTTTAGGTTCAACCTTTGGTTTACAAGGCCTAATAACACAAGGAAAACTTGCTTACATTTATTTTATTAAGTAAAGTTTCGGTACCATTTTTTGTCCTTGGTCTCTTTTATTTTAGACTTTCCCGAAAACTTACAATAAAAATTCTAATTAAGTTCAGCAAACAAAACTCAAAGTTTTTTATTTTAACAGTGCTAGACTACTGTATATAATTTTAGTGAATATTAAAAACTTATTTTTAGGTTGCAACTTCAGGCACTTCTGAAGAATTTGATATGAGATTTTTGAAGAAACCCAAGTGTACCAAATATTCTGACAAGTTAAAAGCATTTGCAACAACTCTCCATTTTTACTCACCTAGAGCATATAATTATGTTCGGTCTACATTCAATAAAACATTACCTGGTCCTCGAACTATCAGGAAATGGTATGAACATATTGAAGGTGAGCCTGGGTTTAGCAATGGAGCTCTAAAAGCAATAAAAAATCGAGTGTAAGATGCTGCAAAAAGTGGCAAAACATTGGTTGCGGGAATAATTTTCGATGAAATTTCTTTCTGAAAGCTAATTGAATGGAATGGGAAAAAATTAACTGGATTCACTACTGAATGGACTGGTTTTATTGCTAAAGAAGACCCAAAAGAAGCTAAGGAAGCACTAGTTTTTTTGGTGGTATTTTATAATTCTGATTATAAAATGCCAGTAGGATATTTTCACACAAATGGTGTCAGTGCTGAGGAAAAAGCTAAGCTTATTCAAGAGCTTGTAAATCGGTTAACACATACTGGCTTAATAATTGGATCTTTAACATTTGATGGATTGATCACAAATGTTAAAATGGCAGAAATTTTAGGAGCAAACCTTTCCAATGAAAATAATTTAAAAACCTGGTTTGAATATAATGACAAAAATGCAATTTTGAGAAGAATATATATTTTAGATCCGAGTCACATGATAAAACTTGTTAGGAACTGTTTAGGTTCTAAAAAACTATCAAGCAAAGTAATGACTTGATCAACTGGACATACTTTGAAAAATTAGCCATTTACAAAATTATGAAGGACTTCACCCTGCCACTGAAATACGACTACGATACATTAATTGGGAAAAGGAAAAGATGAAAGTTCGCTTAGCAGTCCAAATTTTTAGTCGAAGTGTTTGTGATGCCTCAAGATTTTTTATGCAGCAGAGTGTGAAAAGTGGATGCGTAACCATCCTGGTCGATTGATAACTGTCTATCAAATTGCCCAAATTTTAACTCCGGCTTACCTTAAAGCAGCTACTCCTGCAAATGCTATACAGAGCTTTAAAATATCCGGAATTCAAGCGTTTAACCCGGACATTTTTGGAGAAGAAGATTTCTCAGCCAGTGCCGTGACTGATAGGCCACTGACAGAATCTCATGGAACACATACTTCCCAACCAGCTGATGGCTTACCAGGAAATATGCCTGTCACAGAATCTCATGAAGAACAGATTGCTCATCCGGCTGAAAACGAATCACAAAATGTATCTTTGGTAAAAAATGACACAGATTCAACCGACTAATGATTTTGAAAAAAAATTTGGATATTGAGCATATCGCTCTCAATAATTCTCCGCTACCATCGACTTCAACCAATTATACGTCTGGTGCGCTGCAGGTTGGAACGGATAGAGCGCATACGCCTCTTGCCTGTTTCCAAATTTAAAACACGGAATCGCCTCATATATCCATTGAAAATGTAGCCCCCTTGCCGAGAGCTGAATTTATTTCAAGATCCAATCGCAAGAGCCAGATCTGATATTTTGAGTGGGTCTCCATATAAGCTGGCTCTCGAGGAGTCTTTCGAAGAAAAGAAAATACCAAGGAATGTACCAAGGAAAATTTTAAAAACTTGTCCTAAAAAGTCCAAAAAACCTCTTAGAGTACCACAAGAAACGCCCAAAAAAAAGGTATGGATATGTCCAGCTTGTACTGACATCTACGTGGACCCCCCGACCGAAGACTGGATAGCCTGCTCGAAATGCTCTGAGTGGTGGCATGAAGATTGTATGAAGACTTATAAGGGTCAGGGAGATTTTATTTGCGAACTTTGCAAATAAAATAAGACTATTTTTTGACCCGCGTACTCTTATCGACGTGAATGCGTACTCTTATCCGACAATAGTTATAAGAGTACGCATTTCCCATTTCTCACTATTTGTTTTTTTTTAGAAATATAACATATTTATGTTTTTTTTGTGTTACTTTATGAAAGATGTTTAAAGTATAAACGTATTAAATAACTTTTTGATTTCATAAATTCACTTCTTTTTTTTAGAACATTTTAAACCTTAAGTGCGTACTCCTAGACCAGGTTACCCTATTTACGTCGAATAAACCAAGATGGGTAGTCATTTGTAAATTTACTATGTTCGAAAAATCGGGTAGCACCAGTTAAATCACTTACTATCCCAAAATTGGAATTATGTGGAACTCTTGTTCTGGTCCGTTTAGTTAAATTAGTAATAAAGGCGCTAGTACGACCTATTGATCGAGTTGTTTTAAGGACCGACTCATCGATAGTTTTACAATGGAACAACACTCATCCAAGCACATTAAAACCACCTGATTTAAATCCCTTTGTAGACGAATATGGTATACTCAGAGTGGGCGGTCGCCTACGAAAGTCCGAGTTATCCCATTCATCTGAATATCCCATCATATTGCCAAAAAACCATCACGTGACTAAACTAATCATTCGTCAAGCGCACGCGTTGAAGTATCATAAGTGTATGCCTGTATCTTCGCGTGCTTCTCTTCCAAAGCCATCCACATCGAATTAATTTCGGATTTGACCACCGAGTCGTTTGTTGGCGGCTTGCGAGGTGTGTCATCTAGGATCTATTCGGACAACGCTACAAATTTCCGCGGGGCCAAAAATGAATTTGAACTTTTCAAAAAATCTTTGGAATCAGACAAGAGTCGCACGGCATTGGATAGTTTCTTGGCTGGAAAGTGGATCGAATGGCATTTCTCTCCGCCGAATTCGCCACATTTTGGAGGGTTATGGGAGGCCGCGTTCAAATCCTTCAAAACACATTCTTTTTTTAAGGCCGTGGGCGACAGACTATATACATACGAAGAGCTTTTGACATATGTGAATGAAATAGAGGCAGTCCCATATCCCCTGTATCCGATGACCCAAACGATTTGAGAGCCTTTACCCCAGCGCACTTTCTTGTCGGAAGCGAATTTGGAAGCTTACCCGAACTGGATGTGACTGACATCGACACAAACAGATTATCAGCATGGGAATCTGTACAACGAGCCAAACAATACTTCTGGAAGCGTTGGTCCAAAGACTATCTGAATCAACTCCTGGTTCGTTCTAAACGGAAAAGTTGCGCCGTGGAGAACATTCAAGTTGGCACCATGGTTACACTTCGGGATGACAACCTACGTCAGTGGAGGCTGGGTCGAATAGTGAGTGTTTTTCCGGGTGGAGACAGACACGTTAGAGTGCTAGAGGTGAAGACTGCGTCAGGTGTCTATAGACGATCAGTTTCGCGAGTGGCACCGTTTTGAGTAAGGACAATTTGAAGACTGTAGATAATAGTGATTAGAATTTAAATCTTAGGTAGTTCTTGAGGTGAAGTCAGTCTGTATAGCTTAAGTTTCTTGAAATAGTTAGTTCAAGGCGGGGTGTATGTTCCGAAATCTAGAATAACATTTTGCGAGCAGGTTCCATTGCCGGACCCTAGCTCATTCGATCGCTAGGTATATTCCCGAAAGCGGCAATAACCAACATCTGTGTAAAAACCTGGTCTGACTCATCTAGGCTTGCCAGGTGTCCGGCTTTAGCCGGACATGTTTGGCTTTTTGCGGTCGCGTCCGGCCAAACATGTACTTGTTCGGCCTGTCCGGCTTTTGTCAGGTTTTTTGTGATAGTGGTGAATCGTACGACGATGGGCGGTCGAGCGCCCGAGCGGACAAGAGAGCAAACTGGCTTCCACCAGTAGTGATGTGTAGGATTCGTATGATTCGTACAACCGGTACGGATCTTTATGAAGATTCGTATCATACGAATCAATGATTAGCGATACGGATCTCCTGAACGATTCGTGTGATACGAATCTGTACTGAATAGAGGTTAGTACAGAAAGATTCGTTCCAAGAGATCCGTACCAATACACGATTTCGTACTGTTTTCGTATTCCCGATACGAAGCGTGTCCATATCGTTTTACTCATAACAACAACCTATTTATCCTATTTATTCGACGTAATGCGAGAAATGAATAGACATGCATTTTTGGTCAAGAACATAAATCACTCAGAAATCAACAAAACGGGTATACATGTATATTTTTTATAGAACAGCCATTATTTTCGGGTTTACATCCGTGTAGATATTAGTTCAATAAACTTTATTAGACAACGTTTCGATGAAGTAACATTCACCCTTTTCAAGCCGAGATATTTGACATATGTACTAACATTTGAAACATTTTGACAACGCCTACTATGCGAATTACACATTTCGTGGACGTAAATTGTAATGTCGCCTTTGATTATCTCGATGTTCCATTTCGTTCGTTCCTGGTCTATTGGCATCATTGGAATTTTGTCCTGTTGGTATTGGTTCGTTCCGGGAATTGATTTCGTTCGTTTCTGGTCTGTTCGCATCATTGGAATTCTGTCCTGTTGGTATTGGTTCGTTCCGGGAATTCATTTCGACAAATAAAGTTTTCCACGTTGGAGAAAGATTGATGGAGTCATCGCGTTTATTGAAATTCAAATGAACGTTGATCTCCAAAGCTTCTCTCACTAGGCGTTGGTCCAGGTGTTCGACATTTGCCAATTGTTGAGAATTCTCCCAATCTATGCGATGACCGGTTTCTTGAATGTGTGTGAAAATTGCAGATGATGTTTGTTGATTTCTTACTGAAATCTTGTGTTCAGCTATCCGTGTTGATATTCTACGATTTGTTTGGCCAACGTACACCTTTCTACAGCTTCCACATGGAATCGAATAAACACCCTGGTTTTCTAGGGGAATAATATCTTTAGGGCTTCTCAGAAAACTCCTAATCGTTTTCATCGGTTTAAATATTGGCATTATTCCTTTCTTCTGCAGAGTTCTTCCTATCTTGTCCGTAACACCCCTGATGTATGGTAAAAACACCTTATTCTGGTTGGTGAGGTCATTTTTTAGCTTCCTCGACTTTTTGGATGCCTGATGTATTTGGTATGGCATAAACTAAACGAAAAATAGAAGAATCTAGGCTACCTCCAGATATAAAGAAACATCTCATCCCTAGAGAGAAATCCTCTAAGTGTCCAAAATTGTACGGATTGCCAAAGATTCATAAAAGAGAAGTCCCATTGAGACCAATAGTTAGCTCCATTGGCTGTCCGACCCAAAAATTAGCCCGTTATATTGCCAAACTTTTGCAACCTGAAGTTGAAAATATTAATTCCTATATCAAAAATTCTTCACATTTTTTACAAATTATTCGGAGTATCAAAATTGAACCCACAGACATCATGGCCAGTTTCGATATAGTATCTCTTTTTACAAAAATTCCTATCGACGAAGCTTTGGATTGTATTAGTGCAAATTTTAATTTTTGTAGCGATTTAATTGAATTGGCAGAATTTTGTTTGAAAAACACCTACTTTATTTTTAAAAATCAAAAATATCGTCAAATCAAAGGAGCACCAATGGGATCGCCTCTATCGCCAGCCATTGCCAATCTTTTCTTATCGGACCTCGAAAACAAGAGCATGGAATGTAGTCCTTTGAAACCGAAAATATGGCTCAGATATGTAGACGACATATTTGTCGTCTGGCCACATGGACATTCGGCCTTGGACAGATTTCTTGACCATCTTAATAGCATGAGCACGTCGATCAAATATACGTTGGAAAAAGAAAATGACGGGAAACTTCCATTTCTAGACATACTTCTATATAGAAAAGGAAATGACGAAATCGGACATAAAATTCATCGAAAAGCGACACATACAAATAGATACATAAATGCTAATTCCCATCATCATCCGTCTCAATTGAGCAGCACTCTAAAAACACTTGTTGATAGGTCCAAAAAACTAACTGATAACGATAATATTGTTGAAGAACTTAACAATTTGAGAGACATATTCTTACAGAATGGGTATATGCCATACCAAATACATCAGGCATCCAAAAAGTCGAGGAAGCTAAAAAATGACCTCACCAACCAGAATAAGGTGTTTTTACCATACATCAGGGGTGTTACGGACAAGATAGGAAGAACTCTGCAGAAGAAAGGAATAATGCCAATATTTAAACCGATGAAACGATTAGGAGTTTTCTGAGAAGCCCTAAAGATATTATTCCCTAGAAAACCAGGGTGTTTATTCGATTCCATGTGGAAGCTGTAGAAAGGTGTACGTTGGCCAAACAAATCGTAGAATATCAACACGGATAGCTGAACACAAGATTTCAGTAAGAAATCAACAAACATCATCTGCAATTTTCACACACATTCAAGAAACCGGTCATTGCATAGATTGGGAGAATTCTCAACAATTGGCAAATGTCGAACACCTGGACCAACGCCTAGTGAGAGAAGCTTTGAGATCAACGTTCATTTGAATTTCAATAAACGCGATGACTCCATCAATCTTTCTCCAACGTGGAAAACTTTATTTGTCGAAATGAATTCCCGGAACGAACCAATACCAACAGGACAGAATTCCAATGATGCGAACAGACCAGAAACGAACGAAATCAATTCCCGGAACGAACCAATACCAACAGGACAAAATTCCAATGATGCCAATAGACCAGGAACGAACGAAATGGAACATCGAGATAATCAAAGGCGACATTACAATTTACGTCCACGAAATGTGTAATTCGCATAGTAGGCGTTGTCAAAATGTTTCAAATGTTAGTACATATGTCAAATATCTCGGCTTGAAAAGGGTGAATGTTACTTCATCGAAACGTTGTCTAATAAAGTTTATTGAACTAATATCTACACGGATGTAAACCCGAAAATAATGGCTGTTCTATATGAATCACTCCGTGAAAATCTTCGTTACAGTATATTTTTTATTTCCGCTATGAATTCAATTTCTGAATTGGTTAAAAAATATTTTTTCTCCGCTCCGACAAAACAAACTGTGTTTATTTTGCGGTGTGGAAAAAGTCATTATTTTAACATTGAAATATATGTAAACCATTGGAATATCTTTCAGTAACTGCCTGAACTGAAGGTTTGAAAATTTTTAGTTCATTCAAGTCGGAGGTGGCGATACGATTTCGTTCTGTTATACTATTTCGTGTCCTTGATTTTGACAATCTTTTATTTACTTTATTGTGCTTGGTGTTTCAGTGTTTTTAAATTTGAGGTGAGTTTTATTGAAGATACATAAATTAATTAAGTTTTTGTAGCAAAATATTTGAAAAACTGATTCGTTATAACTTCCTTTCATTTGTGTTGATTTGTGGGTATTGGTCAATAATAATAAACTAGGTTGAAATATTGTATTTAGAAACGAGTCTTATAACCTGGGTGACGGAGGTGTGAAGGTAGTTTGACAATTTGACAATTGTGATATGGCAGGGAAAAATGAAAACTTGAAATTTTTATACTTTCTCTTTTTAGAGGTGCAACTATGTGTACGATTTGGAATCAAATTTTGTAAAACTGCTCAAACAGGAAATGTTCCACGTTCCAAAAGATTAAAAATTTTTTTCAATTGTCATTTTTCCTTTTAACCAACCGTTCAATTTTTTTTAGTGTCTCGTCATAATTTTCTAATTTACCTTATGACGGTAAATGTCCAAAACGTGTTGTTCATAGAATATTATTTTTATTGGAATCCATTTGAATATTATCGACCAATCAACAAATTTAAATAGAAAATGAATACAAAATATTTTCTCTCATTCATATAGAAATACTTTTGGTTGTAATTCAAAACCATGATGAGCACTCGAACAAGAAGTAACATTTGGATTCATTTCGAGAAACGACCTGGCGATCAAGCAAAATGTAACCCTTGTTCAAGTGTTTTTTCAACCAAAGGCGGGTCCACGGCAAACTTGAGACGTCATATGCATTGCAAACATCCCTGCATCGAATTAGAAGAGAAACGAAATTCTATTGATGGAAATGTGTTTAAAAAAATTGATAAGGATAAAATATCGGTATTGGACAAACCCTCTGCCTCAACATCATCCAGCGACTCAACTACTCCGGTTGCATCTAACCGAAAAAAATACTTTCAACAAAGATTTGCCGATGATAATTCATTTTTTCATAGACCTTTGCCTCAAAATAAAACGACCGAATTAGATTTTCAATTACTTAGAATGATGGCCTCAGAATATCAACCACTAAATATAGTCGAAAACAAAGAATTTCATAAATTGGTGAAAATGTTGAATCCTTCATATAATTTACCGTCACGTAAAACAATATCTAGTACATTGTTGCCATTGTTTTACAATAAAGTTGCTCGGAAAGTTAGGGAACATCTAGATATGGCTTTGCATATATCCGTAACAACTGATGGATGGACTTCTTTGGGTAATGATAATTATATTGCTATAACTGTTCACTTCATTGAAGATATTGAGGATAAATGTGAACTGAAATCGTGCTTGGTAGATTGTTCTCGTTATTCTGAAAAGCATACAGCACAAAATTTGTCGAATGAATTAAAAAGAGTTTTATCTTGGTGGAATTTAGAAAGAAAAGTATGCGCTGTCGTAACTGATAATGCAGCAAATATTAAAGCAGCAGTTCAACTATGCTCTTGGAATCATTTTTCTTGTTACGCGCATACGTTGAATCTTGTAGTACAAGCATCGCTCAGGGAAGTGGCAGAAATTCAAACAAAAATAAAGAATATCGTCACTTATTTCAAAAAAAGTCCATTAGCGATGGCTAAATTAAAAGAAGTCGAAAAACAGATGGGTTATGAAGAACTCACTTTAAAACAAGATTGCCCGACCCGCTGGAATTCCACCTTTGATATGTTCTGTAGAGTTCTAAAAATTCGAGAACCTTTAATTTCGACATTGGCGCTGATTAATTTTGAATATGAGTATCCAACTCAAGAAGAATGGTCCATCTTGCAATATACATGCAAAGCCCTCGAGATGTTTTCAGAAGTAACACAGGAATTAAGTGCCGAAAAAAATGTCACCGTATCAAAATTAATAATGATAAGTCATGCTTTAATCGAACATTGTCAAAAGTTAAAATTACATCCACATCTGCCACATACCATTGAAAGATTTCTCATGACAATGGAACAGCAACTAATTAAAAGATTTCAAAATATTATGGAAAATTTATTATTAGCTCAAACTACTTTCCAAGATCCACGATTTACACAAGAAGGTTTCAACGAGAATATCCAACTATATGAAACAACAAAAAATTCTCTGTTAGAATTGGACCAATCAATGAATACAGTTGATGAAATCGTTGATGACAAACCAATCATCGTTGAAAATATTGTAATAGACAAGGACAATAGTAGTAGGACTTCTGTTTGGGATGTTTATGACAAGAAAACTCAATCACTACGAGAAAAAAAAGATCCTTCATCAGCAATTTTGGTTGAAATCGAAAGGTATATACAGGAACCGCTCCTCAATCGGAAAACGGATCCCTTAATGTGGTGGTACGAGAGAAAAGCTTTATATCCGAAACTCTACAAAATAATGAAACAAAGGCTGTGTATAACAGCAACATCAGTTCCCTCGGAAAGAGTTTTTTCAAAAAGCGGCCAACTTATAAATGAACGGCGAACAAGATTGACTGATGGAAAAGTATCTAAACTATTGTTTCTAAACATGAATTCTAATTATCTTGACAATTGAATGTAATTCTTTATTCTTATCAATAAAAGACAAGAAATTTTTCATCAATATTTCCCAATAACTTTGGTTTATCGATCAGCTGTCCAAATCTTTTTCATATTTCTGACCAAAAATTTCAGTGACCTTAATCGAATTGCTCATTCAAACTGAGATACATGTAAGAATATCAATTAGGATTCACGTTATCGGTAAAAAATTTAAAAAAAAGTATGGCTGTTTTTGGGGAAAAAAGCACTTTTTTTCAATACCTATACTTTTCCGATTTTACTTGAATGCAACTTGTTTCAAAATTATATCTGGTTTTTTGTTAACCCATTTCAGACTTATTTAACGATAAAAATTATTGAAATTTCGAAACAAGGAATTAAAAACAAAATTTAACAGGCGATTCTAAATAAATGAAATCATGTAGAGAAATGAGAAATCCCTTTTTCATTTTCAAGTTTCGAATTCAGATCCAATATTTACATGGGCGATGAAAACTGTAGGAGGCACCTTTGTGAAATCGTAATTTCCAAAAATATTTCCTCTTCCTCTATTCATGATATTCACAAAATCTTAGAGACTAGGAAATTCAACTATCCTTGATGTAAATTTACCCCGAAATAAATATGACGTTATATTTGCACAAAATTGACAGAAAACTTTTAAGGGTTGTGTTGATTATATTTTTCGATCAATTCAAAACCAAAATCGTCTTGTTCGAATCAAATTTCCGAGAAAATTAATTCAATCGCCCTATTATATCACCATGGCAGTCGTATTTTATGTTTCGGTCAAAATTCATATTCTTTTTCTGACAAAATTCAATGGACTCCGTTAATAGCATTCCCTCGCTAGTGATCAGGAGTGTGAGATTTAAGTATTGTACATAATTAGAAATCTTCAGTTTATTAATTTTTATGAGTACAATGGAGAGGAAAATATACCATTTTTACATGTAAAACGGTACTGGCATCAATACGAGATGCGATGATATAACTCGGGTACGAATCTTGTGGTCTTGTGGTACGGATCTTTTGATACGGATCTTTTCGATACGAATCTTATGGTACGGATCTTTTGATACGGATCTTTTGGATACGAATCTCTCGATACGGATCTTTCGGTATGAACCTGTTGATACGAATCCATTCGGTACGAATCTTTCGGTACGAATCTCTGTCTTATACGGATTCGTATCATACAAATCCCTTTAGAGATTCGTATCGCCCATCTCTATCCACCAGGGCTCGCGCTCGCGCGGCGCATGGAGTGAGCGTGAGAAGCGCGGCCCGCTGCCCGCGCCGTCCGCAGGCAGGTTCGCGCCGTTCGTGCCCGTTTCCGTTAGTCTGCCCTAGGAACGTGTGGCGTTTGTGCGTGCTTAGCGTGTGTTCACGTGCTCACGTGCATGTATTTAAGTCAATGGCGACCGAATTTTTGGTGAGTTAGTTTTATATATATAGTGGTACCAACAGCGTCTACAGTAGAGTCAAATCAGTTACTAAAAACGATGATATGGTCGGTGTTGGATGTATTGCACATATCTTCAACAATTCCGTACATCACACAATCGAATCTTTACCAATCTGTGTAGACAGCATAGTGATGCAAACGCACAACCATTTTGCCACACACAGTTCGTACAGAAGCTTTAAAAAAAGTTTGTTCAGAATTAGAAATGGATTTTAAACGTATGCTTAGCCATTAAAAAACCCGCTGGCTCTCTCTTTATCCCGCCATAGAGAGAATCTTGCACATGTACGAGCCATCAAAGTCATATTTTCTTTCACTGAGTTATCCGGCCAGACCATTGCAAATATTTTTCGAAAATGACTTCTCTGAGTGTTATTTGTGGCTCTTACATTCTTTTATGTCTATATACCAAAGTCGAATCAAACGCACTGAAACTGCTGACATTTCTGTCAATGAAGTAATTGAGCAGTGTTCGGAAATTGTTGAAAATATAAAGGAAAGATTGGAACAAAATTTTTGCCCAATGAAAGTAACCGAAATTTTACGGCGTTTATCGGAGACTCGTCCGGATGAGGTCGAAGATTTTAAACAAAACATGAGAAAAATGTACAATATTGCTAAAAATAACCTGAATTCCTGGACCAGTGAATTTTATACTGACTTAAAACACTTTCAATGGATGACTTTAGCTGAAATTCGAAGCTCGGAAGAAGGGGCAAAAACAATGGACACTCTGTCTAGAGTAAAATTTTTAAAGCAACACGAAGATGACTCTGACTTTATAAAAAGCTGTTGGCACATCAGAAGTGGACCTTGTATTTTAAATCATTTAATGATGAAGAATTTTATTCGGAACTTCTCAAGTTGGCAGAATATTATTTTGCAATACCAGGCCACAATGCCAACGTTGAAAGAGTTTTCTCTTTATTAAAGGCCCAGTGGACAAAGGAACGCAGTAGACTACAAACAGATTGAATTGCTAAGATGATGTTTTTATTATGCAACTTAAAATTAACATGTAAAGCATTTTACGATATGATTTCTAAGGAAAACGACATTCTTGTCAAAGTAGGTGCAAATGCCAAATATAACTAGTTTTTATTCTTTTTTAAGATTTAAAATCGTTTCTTTATATACCTACTACATAGTAAATAGTAAATTCTTACCTACCCGTAAAATCAATATTATCTATTATTGTTACTTTCCAGAAGAATGGTTGTTTTTATTTGTTTTATTCTATTTTTGTATTTATACTATTGAGAATGCCAAAAAAGCAATGTTCGTTTGTTTTTTAGTTTTAATAATAGGCCAGTCAAAATCTTCCTGAAATAGACATTCGTCCGGAAGTACTGATTTTTTGGTATATGATTGAAATAGCCTTTTTCGAACATACTGTGAAATATAAAGTTCCTGCCCCCCCCGGGAAGGGTGGAAAATGCCAATTTTTCGTTGTCATTTCCTCCTAACTCGAAAACGGTTGGGTTTTAGAAAAAAAGTTTCTGGCAAAAAATGTAGTGGAAATAATTTTAAAAAATAAGTTTCTCTTGATAAAATCTCGAAATAGTGATAGATTTTATTCTAGACGACCGCAAATATTTTTGCAGCACAAATTCCTAGCGCACACTTCGCTGAGTACCGACCTGATACGGCCAGCGCTCCATGCATCGGCTGTGGAACTGATAACATTCAGGGATTTAATGTTGTCCTTATGCCTCGTGGGTTCGAGAGAATAAATGTTTGTAATTGTTCTTTTTTTAATTCACCTCCTAGATTTGATCTCTGGGTGGAAACAAATCGAATATGAATTTAATTATATTAGGTTTGAACAAGAAGTTCAAGAAGCGAACAATTTGTTCGATATTGTGACGTCATTCGTCGACCTGGTAAAGATTTTGTCAACGTTCTCTAAAAAGAAAAAAGTGATGCTAAATGTAATATTTGAGTATAAAAAACAGAAAAGGCAGCCTTTATTATTTGAAACTCGTAAAATACTTTATTTAAATTGTAAAAATAATCACTTATTATTTTTAGGAATCCTCAAATGTCAATTTCCATGCTCTCATCAAAATTGTTGGCATTTGGTTCTGAATCGATTCCTTTCTCTTCTTCATTTTCGCTTTCAGGAAAGGCATCATCATCCAAATCGATTATTTCGTCTCCCAAAGAAATTTTTGCGGATGCGTTACTGCAGGTTTCGCCATTGCAGAACTTGCAAATATGATTGCATTTCAAGCCCGATTTAACACACGTACAATGAGTATTTTGCAACCCTTCTTGCAACGACAAAATACCTGGAATTTATACAAAAAATATAATTCTTTATTTATCGAAGCACACAGAAATGTTTCTTAAGATAATAGATACACTCACTAACCTTTTCAATTAGATCTTTCGGTGCTGGATCTACCGGATTCATGATAGGTAACAACATCGTAGCTGTTTTCTTCCATCCCCATTTCTCGTAATCCAATGGATGATTGAGCCATTGCTGTATTTGAAAATAAACACGTTTCGCATGTTCACGTAAGACGGCAACAGTGGGCGGAAGAAAAGCTAAACACAATTCTTTCTTAATTTTCGAAATTGAAGAAATAAAGATTTTGTATCTCAATTCGCCGATGGAAATATTCTGATTTCTGGTAGTCTCACAGTTAAATAATTTCAAAATGATTTTTTCTGCCACTTCATAAATACCTTCGACATTGCTGTTTGCCATCTGCTGCAATCTTAGCAACGCAAAAACAGATATCAACTGTGTTCTGTGATGATATTAGTTCAAGGGGTTTGGAGAACATTCAATATGTTTCCACTAATAATTTAAAGATCGCGAATTCACCATTAGTCACGCCAACAATCGCTTTGTACCTTTGGGCTAAGTGCGTCAAAATTCCGAAAATTCCGACCTGGAAAGGTTTCATGGAAATTTTGTCCCAAGCAGAAGAATATTTCCCGTCTCGAATTACGTGCCTACCTTTTATCAAGCAACCACCATCGAATATCATAACTTTGAATACAGCTTTGCACTTATCTATTGAGGAGAGTCGTCGTCTAAACCAGAAAACATGTTTCGTTACATTTGATCAACCTTTGTATCAAAAAGCTCGATCTATCATTTCACAATCGCAAAATTCTGATTTGGAAAATGTAGTCGTTCGTTTGGGAGGATTCCATCTTTTAATGTCATATCTTGGAGCCATAGGGTATTTAATGAGTGGAAGTGGATTAGAGGATTTGTGGTATGTGGTGTACGCACCAGAATCCGTGAAAAAAATGGTAACTGGGCATGCTTTTGCGAGGTCATTAAGAGCTCATATTTTGACCTTTACAGCATTGGGTATTATTATTTGTGAAATGAATCAAAATGAAGAAAATAAAAATTTCGTTCAGGAAATTTTGAACAATTGGTCTACAAATCCACCACTTTTACAACAGTGTAACGGCTCGCCTGAAATTGAAACAATGGCTCAACAGATAGAAAGAAAATTGAAACTGCTCGAACATAATGGTCCAACATCTAAATTGTGGGTACAGTATTTTCAGAGTGTTGTTATAGCACTGCAATTCATTGAAGCTGAGCGTTTGGGACAGTGGAAATTGCACTTACAGTCTGTGGAGAAAATGTTGCCATTATTTCATGCCTCTGGCCATTACGCATATGCTAAAAGCGCTCAAATCTATCTACAGGATATGGTTAATTTAGAATTACACATGAATGACAAGGAGTTTGACCAATTTACAGAAAAAGGTTTCTTTACAATCCACAGATCAGACAAAGCGTGGTCCGGTGTGTGGAGTGATATGGTTATCGAGCAAACTTTGAATCGTTTCTTCGGTACCGACTTGAAACATGGTAGAGGAGTTACTCCTAGCGTCATATCCCGATACCTTTTAGCTATGCCTTCGGTTTTCAATGTAATGGATCGTTTGGAAATTTTTTGTAATATAAGGTCAACAACAAATGAACAAGATGTGGATCTTTCAAATGCTCGAACCTTGAGAGATGAACGAGATATTGACTATCTTGTATTCTGGCTCAAACAACGACAGCCATTTAAATCTAGAAGTCAACTCATATCATTGTCAACAGGAATTACAGGGGGGAACGAAATTGACTGTCATTTAGCATATGAAAAAGGTCGGAAGGGAATGGCATCAATGGTGGGAAAAAGTGCCAATAACGTAACATTGTCTCATAATTTCAAAGTTCGAAATTTGGCTTCGGCCAGAGATGGCATTCGTCTATGCGAAAACAACATTGTTTCAATAGATCCATCTTTGCTATTTCAAAGAATTTCAGCTCTTTTTGATGGAGATGCAGAAATCACTCGTCGTGCTTTGGAATATGAACTTTCGCCTTTCCCGTTGAGTCTTTTTGATGAATGTGGAATGATGAGGAAAACGGCGAAAGCCGAATTGTATAAAATTTTTCAAACATCCATATTTTCTGAAACACTTTTGGAAGGATGTGCGTACGTAATAGATGGAGGTTGGTTGTTGCATCGCGTTGTATGGCCTCACGAGAAAACATACGGAGAACTTTGTAACATTTATTTCCAATATATTAGCACATACTTCAGAAAACCGGTAATCATTTTTGATGGTTACAATCACGACAGTATTGGAATTAAATCATACGAGAGATACCGCCGTCGCGAAAAAAATATAGCAGCGGATGTCGAAGTCTCTTTCGAAAACTTCGTTATTGTGAGTCAGAAAAAATTTCTGTCTAACCTTGTAAATAAACAAAGATTTATTGTTTTGCTGAGTTCATTTTTGATGAACTCGGGCCTGGACGTTAAAATTGCTGCAGAGGATGCTGACGCATTAATAGTGCGAACAACAATTTCCATGGAACAGCAAGAAACAAATCCAGTTGTCATAGTAGGAAATGATGTTGACGTTTTGATTTTATTAATCGCTCTCACTCCAAATGGCAGTACTATTCACTTCCGAAAAATGTCAAGCGGCAAACTGAAGAACGTTTTATACAGTTCTTCTGAAAACAACAAACTAAAACCTTTCCTTCTTTTTGCCCATGCTTTTGCAGGATGCGACACAACAAGTGCTATATATAGAAAAGGCAAAAAACAAATAATAAGAATTCTCGAGAAAAACGAAGAACTACAGAAAGCAATTGAGGTTTTTCTTCATCCAAACAGCAATGTCGAAGGTATTTATGAAGTGGCAGAAAAAATCATTTTGAAATTATTTAACTGTGAGACTACCAGAAATCAGAATATTTCCATCGGCGAATTGAGATACAAAATCTTTATTTCTTCAATTTCGAAAAGTAAGAAAGAATTGTGTTTAGCTTTTCGTCCGCCCACTGTTGCCGTCTTACGTGAACATGCGAAACGTGTTTATTTTCAAATACAGCAATGGCTCAATCATCCATTGGATTACGAGAAATGGGGATGGAAGAAAACAGCTACGATGTTGTTACCTATCATGAATCCGGTAGATCCAGCACCGAAAGATCTAATTGAAAAGGTTAGTGAGTGTATCTATTATCTTAAGAAACATTTCTGTGTGCTTCGATAAATAAAGAATTATATTTTTTGTATAAATTCCAGGTATTTTGTTGTTGCAAGAAGGGTTGCAAAATACTCATTGTACGTGTGTTAAATCGGGCTTGAAATGCAATCATATTTGCAAGTTCTGCAATGGCGAAACCTGCAGTAACGCATCCGCAAAAATTTCTTTGGGAGACGAAATAATCGATTTGGATGATGATGCCTTTCCTGAAAGCGAAAATGAAGAAGAGAAAGGAATCGATTCAGAACCAAATGCCAACAATTTTGATGAGAGCATGGAAATTGACATTTGAGGATTCCTAAAAATAATAAGTGATTATTTTTACAATTTAAATAAAGTATTTTACGAGTTTCAAATAATAAAGGCTGCCTTTTCTGTTTTTTATACTCAAATATTACATTTAGCATCACTTTTTCTTTTAGAGAACGTTGACAAAATCTTTACCAGGTCGACGAATGACGTCACAATATCGAACAAATTGTTCGCTTCTTGAACTTCTTGTTCAAACCTAATATAATTAAATTCATATTCGATTTGTTTCCACCCAGAGATCAAATCTAGGAGGTGAATTAAAAAAAGAACAATTACAAACATTTATTCTCTCGAACCCACGAGGCATAAGGACAACATTAAATCCCTGAATGTTATCAGTTCCACAGCCGATGCATGGAGCGCTGGCCGTTTCAGGTCGGTACTCAGCGAAGTGTGCGCTAGGAATTTGTGCTGCAAAAATATTTGCGGCCGTCTAGAATAAAATCTATCACTATTTCGAGATTTTATCAAGAAAAACTTATTTTTTTAAATTATTTCCACTACATTTTTTGCCTGAAACTTTTTTTCTAAAACCCAACCGTTTTCGAGTTAGGAGGAAATGACAACGAAAAATTGGCATTTTCCACCCTTCCCGGGGGGGCAGGAACTTTATATTTCACAGTATGTTCGAAAAAGGCTATTTCAATCATATACCAAAAAATCAGTACTTCCGGACGAATGTCTATTTCAGGAAGATTTTGACTGGCCTAGAAAAGAAAGAATGCAAATATTCGCAACTGTTCGGTGCTTATTAATCTCAAATGTAGACAGGTCGAATCTTATGGTCATATGTCGCCGAAAACGTCTGGGAATCCGACGACCACCCTTGGCGATCGTATCAGGTCAGTACGCAGTATAAACCCGACAATTTTACAGTGAGAAAATATTTGAGCCAATCTAGAAAGGAAAATATCAATTTTCGGAGATTTTTCCAAGGGAGACTTTTCTTGCAAATAATTTCGGCAATATTTTTTGTCTGAAACTTTTTTTCTAAAACCCAACCGTTTTCGAGTTAGGAGGAAATGTCAACGAAAAATTAGCATTTTCCACCCTTCCCGGGGGGGGGCAGGAACTTTATATTTCACAGTATGTTCGAAAAAGGCTATTTCAATCATATACCAAAAAATCAGTACTTCCGGACGAATGTCTATTTCAGGGAGATTTTGACTGGCCTAATAATATACAAAAGACTGATGATTCGTTTTTAAGTAAAATTGTAATAGTGTAACTTAATGAACATTTCAAATTCGTGAACGAGTTTTTTTAAATATTATGTTCATATTTAAATGTTCATATTTTTAACAGGCCAGCTGTAAAAACATTATGTTTGGCAATAAAAAAACATGTCCAGCTTTTAGGGCAAAATGTCCGGGCTTATATAGTGCGCTGTCCGGGTTTGGATTTTATGGCCTTGCAACCCTAGACTCATCGCTTCCCTAGCACGCCTTCTCACACCATCGCTTCTTTGTTAAGTTAGTTTTTAGGATAGATTTAATTTTTTGTAAACATCAGTTCAGCACAGTAACCCGAATAAACAGCATCGTTCACTTTTCTTTGAGTTATCATATTCAAGAAACCGCCAACGAATACACGGCTTGTTAAGTCAATCGGTGTGGAATTGTGACCCCATTAAACGCATATACAAATCACAGTTCCGTAATTCTACACACCCCGTTCGGTTTATTCGAATTTTTAGTCATGACCTTCGGTCTCAGAAACGCGGCGCAGACGTTTAAGTGCTTTATCAATCAGGTGTTCGGTAAACTCGGGTTCGTTTTCGTCGAACACGAACATGAAGAGCATCTGCGAACAGTTTTCGAACTGATAAAGAGTTACAATTTGCGGATTAACGCCGATAAATGTGAGTTGGGAAAGAAAGAATTAATCTTTCTGGGTCACAGCGTAATTACAGCACGTACGACCGCGAACTTACGGCCATATAATTTTCGATTTTCAAATTACTTGTACATTATATTTTATCATCATCTATATAGTTATAAATTATGGCTGAGAATAGAAGATTCAACGAGGAAGGCTTTGTTAGCTACACTTGGGAAAGTGATGTACCAACAACTATGACACTCCAAACACCAGTCGATGGAACCTTGAGCCCTGCGTCGACAAGCGATGATTATAGGAACATGTAGAAAATTCTGAGGACAAAAAACCGCAACATCTGGCATCGTTATTGGCTAGTTGGAATTTGGAAAATATTTTTGAATTTCTTTTCTGTAAGTACGATTGAGTATCATCAGAAATTTCATTTATTTTACTGAATTTTGGACTAATTTATGACAACAGGTTAACTCACTTTCCATCCTTTGTCTCACATTTGAAAATTCTCTTAATTCAGGATGAAATGATCCATCCATATTCGTTTCCCAATATTGCAAAAAATACATAAGCTGTCAAAGGCGACAAACATTTAACAAAGCAATTAAAATTTTCATGAACTATGAATTTTATTTTCTGCGGAGAAAGTTTATGTGGACATACTGAAGGTAATCAAGCAACATCATATCGAAATATTGTTAAGAGGTTCGATATGGGCACAAAAATCCTATTCGAGCATAAGTTAGATCAATGGCGACGTCACATTGAGATGCCCTTGACTTTTAATGAATCCATCAGCAATTCTCCACTTATGGTTGGTCTTTCTGATCCCGCTGAGAGTCCATCGAAAGAAATTCGTTTTACACCACATTCGAAAAACCAAATTCAATCACAGAAGGATACATGCAATATCTCTTTGGATAATATATTGGATAAAACGGGAAATGGGAATGTCTTGATGGAATACTACAAGAGATTCTCAAAGTTTGAGGATGAACAGAGATCTTCTCTTATTAACATCATTTCCCAGTTCTTCGAGGTAAATTAGTCCAGCATGTCATTATCCACCAGTTACCGACTAGAAAAAGAAATTTTGGACCGTTTTCCATCTGAGAAATTGGTGAACTAATCTTGTGTTATTAGAATTTAGTATAATTTAGATGTTCTTTCAGGAGTACTATCGTTGTGGAAAACGTGGAAGAATATACAACAAATTCCACAACTCAACAGCCGCATTCAGGACAGCAGTATCGAAACATCTAAAAAGAACACCGCATTCCAACAAGAGTTTGTCGAAATCTACAAAAGATTTTGGTTAGAATCGACAAATGATAAAATTTTTGACTCTGATAAAATATTCTATTTTAGTACACGAAAAAAAATTCTTGTTTGCGAGCGCTGAAATATGATAATTTAACTGCAGATCAGTTCGAACAAACTTGGAAGGCCTGCAGCGAAGCTCGATTACACGACATAAAAATTATGAAAGATACCGAGGAAATTCTCAAAAAATGGTCTTTCTATAAATTACCGACAGGATTTAGACTCGTGGGTGATCTTTTCCCTTATTAATTACACTACTGATGAATTATTTTTGTTGCAGATCGATATGGACTTTGATTTCGCCTTCCATAATGGAAATAGGTTGTTAGATGAATGGCAAAGAATTTCAAAACAGTTGAAATTTGTGTCAACGGGAACGCACATAAAAGACAAAAATATCCGATCGGTCGTTCAAAGAGTGAATCTCGAAGGGGATATTCCAGAAAGTAGGCGAAGGTATTTGAATACTGGTAACTATCGATTTACGCCCGAACTTAATATTCAATCCCAATCCATTTTTGGCCATCTGCGATAGGAAATTCAATCCAGATTGTGTTCATAATGTATCCATATTCTATCCACGGATAGAATGAATAATCTTTGAGAGAAATCTATCGATGGATGGTAGATTGTGAAGTAAAGATAGCTTCCGGCTTTGTAAATGATAGTGTGCCTGTATTAATAAACGATCTGTTGACACTGACGTTTCGTTGGATTGGCGTATTCAATCGAAAAGCCTATCTCGCGATTGTCAATCGATCTTTGCGTTTGAGTTGAACTTTTTTCATTTTTGTATCTTCGATCTTTAAAGACAAAATGACTAGTGTCGGTTCATCCAGTGATAGTGACCTAGAAATAATAGATCTGCTCTCGGACCTAGATGCGAGCGAAGACGAATTACAACAACATCATACTCCACGTGTTTTGAAGAGAGTGAATTACTTGGAGACTCTGAATGATTGAGACTTCACATTTAGGTTTCGCTTAAATAAGGCGACAGTGACTAATTTACTTATTGAAGTCACTCCTCTATTACGTGTTCGATCCAAAAGGTAGGAGATCTCTATGTTTAAACAAAAAATGCATTAAGAAAAATATGGTTTTCTTGGTTTGATTATAATTATTTTCTTCGCAGAAAGAACAGAGTGTCACCATTGCACCAGTTGCTCCTGGTCGTCGCTCTTGGCACAATGCTAATTTCAGTTGCAGATTTTGTTGGAGTGTCAAAGGCAACAGCAGGCAGAGTGGTAAAAGATGTGTCATCGGCTATTGCTACTTTGTATGATAGATACATTTATATGCACCAAAACGGTGCGCAAAAATTTTATAGAATAGCCGGATTTCCCAGAATACTTGGGGCAATTGACGGAACGCATATACGCGTACAATCTCCATGTAAGTAATAATTACCTTTGTTTTTATTGAAATCTTAGAATATATTCACTGTGAATTAGGCCAGTTAATTGGTGAAGAATTTAGAAACAGGAAGAATTACTTCTCGTTGAATGTTCAAGGAGTTTGTGATGCTGAATTAAAATTCATGAGTATTGTAGCTCGCTGGCCAGGTTCGGCACACGATGCAACAATATTCAATAATTCCGAATTGCGAGGTAAATATTAATATTTGAACATATATGTGATCATGTTTTCACAGAAATATAGTTGTAAGTAAACTTCAATAGATAAATATACTTATTTACAGCACATTGAGATGCAGGACAATATGGCAATAAGTGGTTACTTGGAGATAGTGCCTATCCAAATAGGTCATGTTTATTGATCCCTGTACTTAATCCTGCCACCATACCGGAACAAAAATATAATGAAGCCCACATTCAAACTAGAAATAAAATTGAACGGTTTGCTAAGAAAAATATTGTTATGGGTAAAATAAGCCATTTTATGTTTTCATTCTGCAGCACATTTGGAGTATGGAAACGTAGATTCCCAGTAGTGGCTTTGCCAATTCGTTTGGGATTAGAGACAACCCAAGCGGTAATAATAGCCACTGCAGTTCTGCATAATATATGCAGGAATGCAAAAATGGCAGGAATATCATCGGAGGTGGCAACGCCAGAAAATGAAGATATCGCTGAACAAGTTGAAGATAATAATAATAATAATGAACGGAGCATAGTTATTTTAAATTATTTTAATACTCCATCCAGTAGATCCAGTAGAGAATATACTGATATTTCTCATTAATAATTATTATTGAATTTTGCATAAACGCTAGAATTGGACAAAAAGTTACGTTTGAGAATAAAGATTTGAAATATTTAAGGTGTCATATCATTGCGCATTGAAATATTTGAGAAAATGAGGAAAAGCAAATTGTCGTCAATAAAAAAACAGAATCATTTTTATTTTTTCATTCTTTCAAGCTCTAATCTGAGCTTTTCATTTTCCAGCTTGAAATTTTCATTCTCTAGTTTCATATTAAATATTTCCAACTGCGTCTTTTCCCTTTTCGTATCAAAATATTTGGCGATAGCCAAATCTCGAATACTTTTTGCATCAGGTGATTTTTTTTACCTAAAAAAAAAAATGAAAAAATGATGTTAAATAATTAATTGGTCTTACGAGATTTGAGCATCATATTTTTGAAGCCCCTTGATGCGACAGTTTTTCCTTGCGATGCTTCGATAACTTCAATGATTGGCTGTGTTACATCTCCACAAATTACTTCATTGAGCTCCACCATAAGCAACCGTAAACCCTGTGCTAGTGTTACCTAATAGTGAAGATACTCGGTCCAAGATCTCATCAGGAGGAATATACTCCGATTTACCACTACCAGTGTACAAAAATATGTAGAGGAGTAGTAGTTCATTATTTGTCGAGTTAATTATAGATATAAATGCTGACCTTTAAATTATTTTGTCTGATTTGTGTGCTTCGCTTCCGCGCATTTTTTTTTTAATTTTCCCGTCGAAGACGCAACTGTTGCGGAGTCCTATTAAAATTACTATAGTTGCTGTTAAATTCCTCCGAAATGCGAAACCATTCTTCATTTTATTGTTGGTCGCATTCGTAACTTTTGATAGAATAACTGAGCTTCTCTCTATCAACTCAAGCAAAGCCTTTGTTTCATCTCTTGATATTGGCTTCCCTTTAACCTTCGTTAAAATTATTGAATTGAAGTCAAACTGTACTTGTGAAACTTACCTTCATGTTTTCCATTCTTTTATTGTAACTGAGGAAAAAAACTACGAATTAAACTTGCAATCCTCTTGGGGAATCTTTCCCGATAATGTCGTTTTTCGATTCTCGTGTACTACTGTTTGACGTTACTCCCCAACTCTTAATATATACAAAACGTTGCAAGAATGAAGAAAAGTGTTCTTTACGAAACCTTGCTTATATGAACATTTGTCGCATGAACACGTAGGCAACACAATTTACAAAATTAATACTCCACCCTCCTAATCCTAAGCCATATTCAATGTTTCCTACCTGATATGATAATTTCTTATGCACAAATTACATGACTCCAGTTCCTGAAGAAAGTGAAATTGTTTTTTAGAAAACATCAATCAAAAAATTCATGCTTGTGCGCATATCTTCCCGAAAAAAAAGAGTAGCCAAGGAAAGATTGCTGACAATCTTTACTTCACAATCTACCTTTTTTATAAATTTTGTTATTGAGACGCGGATTGGAAACCGATCTCGAGATTGCTTCTGTCCTTCGATAGTTTTCAATTTTAGATTGGGATTGAATATTGATTTCCGGCGTTAATGTTAAAGATTCTCAAGTAGCCATTCTATTCTGGTCTCTACATGGCTACTTTGTACCAACAATAGTATATTTCATAACGAGTGCGGAAATTCGATGATTTCATGCGAGTGTCAGTTTGACGAACGAGGCGAAGCTAAGCGGAGCCGAGTGAGGCTAGACACGAGCAATGAGATCTGACTTTCCACGAGTAATGAACGACATTTTTCAGGCGACCACAAAAATGGCATTATACGATAATTACTTTGAGAACACACAATGAACGTTTCGACCCAAACAGAACTGAATAATTCAATCTGCTGTTTCTAGATGGCGTTGTAGAGGAAATAATAGATAACTTTATTTGTTTATGTTATTTCGTACCTTCCTTTCAGATTTGTCCGCAATAATTCCCACGAGTTTAATATTTCTGGAGGGATATTTTTCACTTTCCATGTTATAAACGCGAATCGAATCAAGTTAAGCTCTTTGTTATTAATATGATATGTTCCGATTAGCCTTATAAATATTCAATGGGATATACGAACTAAACTTTTCATTCACTTCTATCTACTTGGCGTGGTTTCATTTCGATGTCACCACATTCCCGCACGGATCAAACTGGTTTTACCCGTGCGGGAATAACATTCCCGCTTAGTTGCATGTAATTGTCAACTTTCTTCGACAGGTAGGCGTGGCGATATATACCATTTTCTGACATGGTCGCCTGAAAAGAAAGTTATCGAACGATCGATTGACGTCGCATCTGGTCGACGTACCAGATACGCCAGGGGTGGCCAACAGGTCGATCGCAACTGTTAGATCAGTCGATCGTGGCAAGGCAAAAAATATAAATATGTAAACCAAACTGTCCCACGTAATCACCTACTGCTGGACGCATCATCTTGTATAATTTTTCAATTTTTCACTCGTCACGGTATTTATCCTCTATTTTACGCAGCATAGTTTTTTGTTGTAGTTGTTGGCTCGCGATGACCAATTTCAACGATTGTCGATGTAAATCACGATTAGACTTTCTATTAGGCACGCCTCATAATTGTTTACGTAAATTACGGATAAGTGGTTGAAAAGAAGCGCTGAAGGAACATCAAATGAATAAAGAAATGCTTGTGAAGGTTCATCAAATAAAGTAAGTTAAAAGGACGTTCGACTCGCCCGAGAAAATCGCACAAAAATGCCTCGCTTGAGGCATTTGACGCGCTACTGTCATCTGCCTCGCCCGAGCGGCTCGCTCAGTCAATGCACGTGCACGGCTAATGGTGCATGCTGCTAATTTTCTGTAGTGTATTATAAAACAATTATCATTTGGGAACTAATTGCTTTAAATATTCGAGATGTTACTTTGATCAGTTGAAAAACATATTGAGCAGTTGTTTCATTATGTTTTATTACAAATTTTTGTTCACTGCTGAACTAGTTATTTAACGTGCCATTTATAATTTCTAACATACCAAAACAACTATTTATTTACAATTGCCTTTTTAAATCAGTGCCATATTATTTTAGGTAAGTACTTGGTATATCAATCTAATTATCCGCCTAGTAAATGGGTGAAAAACTAGAAAATATTGTTCGCTCGTTTACTTTATGCCATCATTATTCTCATTGAATTGGCTTTCTACATTTGTTATTATACAAATTATGTTCCTAAAATTTTAATTTCATTTTTTACAGATTCTTGATAAATGTGCTCCAAAGAGATCAAAAGTTTACCATTTTCACCAAAAATCGGAATTGGACTACTTCTTCACTATGGTGAAAGAAAACTGTTGCTGCCTAATATGCAATACATCCCTGGCAATGCCCAAAAAAGGAAATTCAGAGCGACATTTTAATAAAATGCATAGTAAATATCAGACTGACTCTCCACCTAACAGCGAAATAAGAAAGAGTAAATTACAAGCACTGAAATCGCAATTAAAAGTCCAAGGAAACATGTTTTCTGGGTCTATTGAGCAAAGTAAGGCTGCAACTGAAGCTTCTTTCCAAGTAAGCTACAGAATTGCAGAATTGCAGAAGTGCAAACCTTTTTCCGATGGAGAATACATCAAAGAAATCTTCGAAGAAGTGTCAGATTCACTGTTCGTTAATTTCAAAAATAAAAACGAAATTAAAAAAGCTATTCATGGATTACAGCTGTCGCGAAATACTGTGATGCGGCGTATAGAAATAATAAGTAAAAACTCAAACGAACAACTAAGATATCGCCCTCTGCGTTGCTTCTTCGCTTCAACTTCACGAGTCAACAGATGTCATTGATACTGCACAATTACTTGTTTTTATTCGGATGGTCTTCGAAAATTTCTCGACCAAAGAAGAACTGCTCGGTATGATTTCCTTAAAAGGAAAAACTCGTGGCCTTGATATATTCACGGAATTCAAAGCATATATTTGCCAGATTGAGCTACCCTTGTATAAACTAGTAGCAATGACAACTGATGGAGCTCCTGCAATGATAGGTATTCACAATGGTTTTATTGCTCTTTGTCACAAAGACGAAGATTTTCCAGACTTCATTAGCTACCACTGCATAATTCATCAACAAGTACTGGCTAGTAAGAGATTAAACACGAAACATGTGATGGATATTTCTTTTAAGATTGTAAATTTCATAAAGGGAAAATCCCTCCAAAGGCGGCTTTTTAAACAGCAATTGGATGAGAAGGAACCAGAATTGGCAATGCACACTGAAGTGAGGTGGTTGAGTCGAGGCAAGATTTTGCAAAGATTTCGAGATCTATTGGATGAAATAATAAAATTTCTTGATGAAAGGGGTGATGATTATCAGCAATTGCGTGATCTAGACTGGCAATGTGATTTAGCTTTTTCGGCAGATTTTCCTGGAAAACTGAGTACATTAAGTCTGAGTCTACAAGGCAAGAATAAAACATTAACAGAAATGATGAGTTCTATTGCAGCGTTTCAATGTCAAACAGCGTCTATGATAATTGACATAGAGAAGAAAACTTCACCCCATCCGGAAATACTGCAGTATACCGGCTGCTGAATTTCGACCTAAAAATATTTACGGTTGTTAGAATAATATTAGAGGAACACATATGTAAAATTCTAAGTGTCGGAAGTGAATATTTACGGAGATATTAATATTTAAAATTTGCATCAAAACCTACACATAATTGATGGAATCCATAACTGCGCATGCGTGTAGTAGCCCGTATTCGGGTAAATGAAAGATGGAAACTGTAATACTAAAACTCTATGCGATCAATTAGTTATCCGCTAGATGGATCTAACGAGGGAATATTTTATCAAATATTGAAGTTTGTGTAGGCCAGTGGCGTTCAGTGAGAGAAACCAATCGGCCATGTAAACGTTTCCGAGTCACCCAAGAAGTAGTTTACTCGACTCGTGCCTAAAACTAACCTAACCTAAAACTAAGCTGACCTAAAACAAACCTAACCTAAAACAAACCTAACCTAAAAACAAACCTAACCTAAAACAAACCTAACCTAAAAACAAACCTAACCTAAAACTAGCCTAACCTAAAACAAACCTAACCTAAAAACAAACCTAACCTAAAACAAACCTTACCTTTTTTTTTTTTTGACGAAGAGAAATGCTTTACGCACGACCCCCCGGGAATTTTGTGTCATCCGGGGGAGTGTGGGACTCCCTGGATGACGACGACTCCCCGCCCCCATTCAGGATGTTACTCCTAAATGGGCGCAGGGCGCCCCCGTCAAACAGGTTTACCCACTAAAACTCTCCGTGTCTGTCCATCGTCTCTACCAGGTGTTCGGCTAGGGACGATGGCAGACAGGCACGCCTGATGTGTTGGGCCTGAGTGGCCGAACATTACTGTCCATTTCATCACCCAGACCCGACGTACCACCAACTGATCTATCCTTCCTCCTCCTCATCCTCCACCTCCTCATCTCCTCCATCACCCCTCCTAGCCTGTTCCCTCTCTCGATCCTTAGTCTCCTTCCGCTCCATCACCCGGTTCACGTAGTCGTATATCAGCCTCCACTTCCACCTCTCACCCATCATATATCCAATGATCTCCGGCGGAGGTGGAAGGCACTCCACCCGAAGCGCCTCACACACTCCTCGCCTCTCCTCGTCCCATCTGCAACACCACCAAACCACGTGCTCCGGACCATCAGCCACCCGGCACACCTCACAATCCTCCGTTCTAGTTTTCCCGATACGGCAGGTATACGTTCCAAATGAACCATGCCCGGTCAGAAACTGGGTGAAGTAGTACGAAGTGCACCTAAAGGTACACTCGCACCACTCCACCAAGTCTCCGACCAGCACCCTCGTCCACTTATTCTCCGCCTCCCACTGTCTCTGCCACCTGACCATCATACGCTTCCTCGCCATCCGCCTAACCCCCGGCAGTCGACTATTCGGAACGGTATAGAGGAAGGACCTCTCGGCCACCAACAGGCCGATCGGAGGCACCGCGGCAACGACTTGCGCCGCCACCTTACCTAAAAACAAGCTTAACCTAAAACTAGCCTAACCTGAAACAAACCTAACCTAAAAACAAACCTAACCTAAAACTAACCTAACCTAAAACAAACCTAACCTGAAAACAAACCTAACCTAAAACTAACCTAACCTAAAACAAACCTAACCTCAAAACAAACCTAACCTAAAACAAACCTAACCTAAAACTAGCCTAACCTAAAACTAACCTAACTTAAAACTGAGCTAACCTAAAACAAACCTAACCTAAAACTAGCATAACCTAAAAACAAACCTAACCTAAAACAAACCTAACCTAAAAACAAACCTAACCTAAAACAAACCTAACCTAAAAACAAACCTAACCTAAAACTAGCCTAACCTAAAACTAACCTAACCTAAAACTAACCTAACCTAAAACTAACCCAACCTAAAACAAACCTAACCTATAAACTACAGAATTTACAAAATGTATACACATTATAGATTTCGAAGATAAAACAACATAAGTATAATGTGTGAAAGTGTTCAAAATAATATCAATTTATTCTTGTCACAAAAATATATACTCAACAGTCTGGCCGTTTAGCTTTCTTATAAGCATTCACAGACAGCACCACGTATAGGCCGCCAGTATCACTCTCCAGACCTTCAATCCGAAAAAACAAAAAAAAAAACGAAGAATCCATTTTGTTTATTTTGGTAAGTTATCATTAGGCCTTCGCCTAATAAGGACAGTGTAGTACCCTATTGAACAGCAATTCGATAGTCGCCATACTGGCATGGAAATGCGTCTAGCAGAGCTTTCATCGGATCCACCTTTTCTAATCGATATGCAAACTTTTTAAAGAAACATAACTTTCAAAAAAGATCGTGATAGTTTTGTAATTAGAAATAAGAACAGGATTGACTGAAAACATTTCCATTACACGCGAAGACCAAAATTTGCCTTATTCATTTTTCTCTACAAACAGAAACCAATCCGGACGGTCGACCCGCCACTGGCGGATTGAAGCACGTTGTGGGTTGCCGATCCTTGACATCTATTCCACTCGGCTAAACGGCAGAATACACGCATGCGCAGTTATGGATGCCGTCAATTTTGTGTATTTTTTAATGCAAATTTTAAATAATAATATCTCCGTGAATATTCACTTCCGACACTTAGAATTTTACATATGTGTTCCTCTAATATTATTCTAACAGCCGTAAATATTTTTAGGTCGAAATTCAGCAGCCGGTATACTGCACTTCACCCGGATGGGAAGAACCCACTAGCTGCAATTCATTAATACATTAATTGCGGTGCATTAATACGAATCGACAACTCTAGCACGTCATAACCATTGGTACCACCCAGGAGTGCATGTAAAATAACAAGTGACGCACATCAATTCATAGTCGCCCTGGTCGTAATTTATTCGTCCTTTGCGTATTACCGTAATGGGATTGGAATCATAGCGGCGGAGACTAGTACCATATACTGACTTTAGTTGATCGTGAACGTCAATTTGACGTCGGTGTGTCGCGAGTTTGAAACAATTGCAACCAATTGTTAGCTATGTCGGCAATTACAATCGAGTTTAATCGGCTTTGGGAGGTGAGTTCAGTGTGACCGTTAATCCCGAAAGATTCCAGGGCGCCGTCAGCCAAGGAACCTCTCTGGCAACAGACGCGGCTTCATGTCAACGCCGGCTCAACAGTCCGTTCCACTTAGTTCTGGAAAACAGAGAAAAGGAGTAGAATAAGCTGGGTACGGTTGTGACAATTTTGGTTTGATCGCCTATAATTTGGTAAATTTACCAGTTATCTGGGAGAAAAATCATTTCAATACTAAATTTGATTATTTATCTACCTAAAATTGATGAAAAATTGTCCCTAGCTCCGCTGTATTAGGCATACGATCAAATTTAAAAGAAAAAGAAAGTGTCACAACCGACCCCACCTTAAGGCGGGGTCTCTACTTTCAGAATATGCGGTTACACAAACGAGACAGAAATAACCTTCTTCATCGGATGACTGCTGTGAAGTCTTCTTTTTCTTGCCATTGGTTTTGTCTTGACCTTCCCCTTTATTATTTGGTTTTGGTTCAGTTAGGTTTTTCTTTACATGCTTAGACGTTTTTCTTTTTCTTCATGTTCTTTCCTAACTGCCTCTTTCTCGGGTGTATCTGTGTAAATGGTTGACTTTTTCATTCTAGTTTGTTTTTCTTTGAGCTGCTTTTGGAAAAGGTCGAACAATTTCGGGCGAAAAGGCAGGCGGTGTGTCTGAGGATGATGCAGTCTGCTGAACCCGGTCAATTTCAGGCAAAGAAGCAGATGGCGTGACTAAGATGGTTGTTTCACTTATCTGAATTTGGTCAGTAAATGGAGTTGAAGATTCTCCCGATACAGAATCCGTGGGTGGCAACACTTGAATGTTGAGTCCAGGACTGTTATTAACAGAATTAGGAACGCACAGAGCGTTGATTGAACTAGATGGTCCTGCAGAAACGTTTTCCTCAGTGTCAAGGTTTGGTCGATCCGTTACAAAAGATGGCGCAAAGTCAATTTCTTGGAAGAAGTTACGATTAAACGGATAGATACCAGTTTTGGTGAAACCTGCCTGAATGTTTGATTGTGTGAATGCCCGAGGCATAGCAGTCTTGACAACACCTGGTATGTCGTATATATGTAGCCATGGTTTTGCCAGGGTGACTTCGCATCCATCCGTCACAAGCAGCATTTATAGCCTTTTTGCATGGTCCAAAGACAGATCGGTCTAATGGCCGCAGCTTGTGCGTACAATGCGGAGGAAATGAAAGCAGAGTAATGCCATTCTCTTCGCAAAAATCCAGGGTATTGATATGGACATGAGAGGAATGATTGTCCAGCACTAATAAGACTCTATGTGTTGGAGAAGCATTAGTGAATTTCTTGAAATGCTCGAGAAATACCAAGAACGAGACATCCTGCATCCAGCCTGAGGGATTTGCAGTTCCAATCGATCCCACTGGCCCGTCCCTAACAAAATGATCATGATAACGAACCCTTGGAAATATAAAAAAAGGCGGAATTGCGTTTCCCAAGGCATTGACTGCACAATCAACTGTGACTAATATGCCACGCTCCGCTGAAATAACAGCTTCAACTCCACGTCTTGCCACTACTTTATCAGGTGTTTGAACAGTAGTGACACCTGTCTCGTCAATGTTGTATATATCCTGTGGCTCAAATGCGTGTCTGTCCAACACAGCTTGTAAATTATTTAAAAAAGCTTCCACATTTGTTTTGTTGAAACTTGTAGCTCTTGAAAGGCTTGTAGCCTGAACTACGCGTACAGACAGTGATGGGTTTCTATTCATGAATGAACGGAACCATTCGTCACCAGCCATCCTATTCTCAACCCAAGTAGCAGGTCGGTGTGTGTTGTATTTAGTTATCAGTTCAAATGCCAGCTTCCCTATTTCTTTCGTAGAAAGGCCAAAATATATGTCTGCGCAACGTGTAATAATATATGTTGCTGTTCTTGCTCAACAGAGAATCCTTTATTAGGAGCCACATATCCCATGCTGATGGTGCCTTCATCTTGATTATCGCCGGCTTTGTCGCGTTTGTGCAGATATCGCAAGAGCGACATGCGATTAACTTCATGTATTTCCGCAGCTCTCCGTAATGAAGTACCGCGTTTCACCTCTTCGTAAGCATTTTCATATTTACTAATATCAGACAGGCCTCTCTCGTTCTTCCGTACGCGTTTCCTAGGCATCTAAAATAAAACAAAACAAGAAAAGCAATGTCACAACCGTACTTTTGATTGAGCAAAAAGATCTGCATTAAAAGTAATTACTCGTAGGTAACTGCCAATGTTCAAGTTATAACAAAAAAAAGGCAATCTATCTGTAATTACAAAAAGAAATCGAAAATAAAACTTACTTTTGACTGTCGAAAATCAATGTGGGCTCCTGCTTAAGTTACCGTCGCACGCCGGCTGACGCAACACTGGGACATGCGTTTAGACTTGCATGCCGCTTGTCTTTCCCCTTGCACCCCTCCCCGCGAACCGTATAGTTTCGCCGTTACAGCGATTGTCACTACCGTACCCTGGCACAATCGTACCCAGGTTACCCTACTAGCTCAAAAACACGATAATTTTGTATTATCATCCAAACTAAATGTGTGTGCAAAATTTCAATTTCCTACGATAAAGGGAAGTGATACATACTGTGATGAGAAAATCGAAGGAAAACTCCCTCGCGACACTCTTCGCCGGCTTTTTGGTTTGTTTTCGATAGCAGCCCGACGCGGAAAACTAAAAGTACTGAAAATCGCGGGAACGAAGCTATCAATCAACTAAATATCGATCCCGGATTGAACGATTTATTGTTCTTAAATACACTCACCAAAATGTCGGTTGTGTGAGGTCAAGAAAAAACAACAAAAAAAAACTCCAAAAAAAAAAATCCCAGCCAAATCTAAGCCTTGCAACGCAACCCAGCTTCGTACTCTCCCATCTCTTCCACCGTGTGCTCTCTCCAGACCATCCGATGACGTATGTGGGTGGGGGGTGCTAGAGATTACTTCAGCCGCTTGAATCGAAAAGTATCGACCGTCACCTCCGATTATCGACGTCAAATCTTCGATTTTCGATCACCAAGCGTTAACTATCGACTGCATAATATTCTTCGTAGAATTTTCCATAATCACTTCGCTTCTCCTTTGTAACTAGTCGTAACGGGTTGCTGTAGTACTTGGATTTGATCAGCCCATAGCTCCACATCTAGCTGCTGTCTCCCTCGGCGATATGATTGCTTAATTCTTATGCTTCACCTCACACTCACCGACCTTACCATTTTCATAATGAACCATTTTCATAATAAAATCACAAAAAGAAGAATAAAAAAAATGAACAACAAATGAGAAGAGAAAAAAAAAATACAACTCAGAGAATACTTACCGAGAAGCCGGGTTAATGGCAATTTCCCAAGACGACTCGGTGAAGCCGAGGACCGTCTCAATACATACATACATTGCAAGTTAAATAAAAGCTTTTAATTATCCTTGCTCGTGTGTGTGCGGTCCATCTATCCCAAGTTTCGGGGATAGGTGGACCACACAATAACCTAAAATTTAGTTACATTTTAAAGCTTACACTACTTGTACTAGTAAAAAGGGACACCAAACATTATATATTTAACAAAACTTTTAAAGAAATACTTACATTTAGACAAAATCGCTTCCTCAAAATCAGGTTCAAAAATTATAGCACGTGTTAAAATCGAAAAATTTATTTTGCAAACGCTGTAAATGCATGGTATACTTTAAGCGTTATTGAAACGTATTTTGGCTCACGTACACATTAAAATTATCACCCCTTAACGATTACCGTTGAAGTTACGCGACTGGTCCATCGCAGGCGGTGGTCCATCTCTCCCGGAATTACCCTAATTTAAACTCGTTTTCAAGCACAAGGTATATTGCGATTTACAGTCCTCACCGCACTTGCCGCTTCTACTGCTAAGCTTATTAATCAATGTAACTATTCTAATACAAATCGAAGGAACAAAAGGAATGAGAAAAAAAAACGTAGTAGAAAAAAAAAGTGAAATAAACTGACGATTTAACAATCTCGACGCGCACCAACGATCTTTTCGTTCGAATACCGAAGCGAAAAATTGCCCCTCCCTCATCCAACGTCGCCTGGCTTTATCAGTTCGGTTCCCCTGCCCCGTCTGCGGAGAACCCACTCTCCATTCGCCAGGCGCCCGCTAATTTCTCCCCCTATTTTCGACCGCGGGTCACGTAGTCACGGGAGTGGTCGCACTCCCCGAACCACCACCCGTATTCTTTGACCTGAAGTACCGCTCTTAGCCACCGAAGGGATGGTGTCGCGATGCGTCTTAACACGCGATCGACCGGGCACCACCCTCATTTACTTATTAATAGGCCCCATACACATCGTTCTTTCACGACGATTTTACCCGTCGGTCCTCCAAATTGGAACGAACGGTCGAGAAAACCGATGTGTATGGGCGCATCGTGTCGTGATTGCCCGACGTTCAAAAATATCAAATCGTTTTGAAATCCAACCGGCGGACCGACAGCACGACGGGTAAACACGATGTGTATGGGCTAAACTCGTCGTGTTTTCTCATAGGCGGCGTTTCCTATTTATGAAATAATTTGGGGTACTAACAAATTGGCTTTGTGAATGCGGCCAGATTAAAAAAAAACGTTTTATTGAACCAAGTGAATTAATCGCTTATCTTGACTATGTCTTAATCCATAATATCTATTTATATTCATTTATAATATTCAAATGTGGCGAATGAATATTATTATGTTTATCATTACATAGTAATATAGATGGAATATCAAAAGTTTATAATTGAATACGCGAGACTAATTTGAGAAATGAACTCAAAAAACCAATTAACAGACATGAAAAGTCATCTCAAGAAATTCGCATAGGTATTCAATAGTGACGCACAAAAAAAAAAGAGAATTCAATTATATAATTGCCGAGGAGTCCAAACTTCAGTGAATATTGCCTTCAAGGGGTAGACATTTGGGTTGAAAAGGTTCTGGTGTCATAAATTATTGTTTGACGTAGTCCGAAACTGCCACACAGCTAAAGCCGCCGCCACTGCTAATAAGTGCGAACGTTTCATCGCGAAAAATCGGTCACTACTGGACGGATGTGTATGGGCGTTCATCGGTTTCGTTCTTCGTTCTGTCGGGTAAAATCGACGGGTAAAATCGTCGTGAAAGAACGATGTGTTTGGGGCCTATAATGGGCGATATCACATAGCTTATATAAAATTTCAATTGGTAACAACAAATCAACAATCATGCGGCAGGTGGCTGATTTTCATGACAGAAATAAATCAATAAATTAGTAAGTTCAACGGACACATGTTCCACATAACTTACACATAAAGGTACGGCATCTCAGAATGCGTAACTAACTATCGTCGAGTTTTAAACGCGAACGATGCATCGCAACTCCGGCACCTCATGGAGCGGTGAAACCGTATTAGTCGTTTCTACAAAACGAGAGGAACATGAGTTTAGCGGCGGTTTGTGCATCATTAGGTACTCAAAGAGGAAGAAGCTTCCCAGGAGGAATTGGAGATAGCTCTTACCCGTCAAGACAAATTACGCATGTTTAAAGAAAGGAAAACTCGAGGAGTATATAAAACTTTCATTCTTAAACATTTGTTCGACAATGATACAAAGTTTCGCGAATACTTCAGACTGCTGCCATCAATCTTCGAAAAAATTTTGAATTCAATATCAGTGGATTTGTATGGTCGATTTAATAATAAGCACAAAAATCCTATATCTCCACGAAAAAAACTATGCTTAACTTTAAGGTACGAATTTTCTTATGAGAAATGAAATATTTATTGATGTTCGGAGAAATAATTTTAAACACATTAAGAGGAATCAGAACAACATTATTATTATTCTTGACCGGCTATATTTTGTTTGACTGAAACTTGCAAATGTCTCGGCAGTTTTTTGGTAGCGGTTGCCAAAGATGTTAAGAACGAATCAAATTTGTCTTTGTCCCAGGAGCATGAGTCCCTAATACTTTTTATGAGACTCAATCTCTCCTTGGACATCTTTCGGTGTTCTTCCAAAAGACTTTTTCGTCCTCTCTTCATTTTTTTTGCCGGGAGCTGAGTCGACACAGTCAATAAATGTAAATTTTTGTTTTCGTCAACCACATTTTCCGATAAGCCTTCTGCTCCGCTATCTGTTGGATCTTGAACTTCCGTGAAGTTCGCAGAAGAATTTGATTCCTCGGGAATATCTTCTGTGGTGTTTAAAGTTCTGAAACAAATTATACGTAGGTATTTTATTATTTTGAAACTTAAAGTCAATCATAAATGAATACAAAATTGTATGTACGTATCATTGAATATCTAACCTCCGATTGACCATGGAGCTTTCTAAAAACCCCATGTGGTCGAATCTGCTGCGTATTTTAAGGTGGGCACTGACATAACCCGAGCGCCGAACCGAGCATTCGGGTCGATCTTTTGGTTCACTGCACGATGGTCACTGACGTACCCCGAGCTTATGTATCGAGCATTTGCTCGACAGTGCTCCACGATATTCCGAACATGTCGGATATAGAGATTGCGAGTGCCGCCTTTATCATAATGGGACATTGCTACAAAATGTTGAAAAAGAAAAAAGGAAAACATTATTGGCATAGTGACCTTTTTAAGTCAAGAGTAAATGATGGTGGTTTATCATTAATGATGTTATTAAAAAATCAAGAAATTAGTGGGAAATATAAAAACTTGATTCGAATGAGTTCAGCAGACTTCGAATATTTGGTTAACTTGATCGGTCCAAAAATCGCAAGAAAAGATACCACTTACAGAAAATCGATATCAGTTATAGAAAGATTGGCCGTTACATTACGATTTTACGCTACAGGCGATTCTTTCGTGAGTCTCCAATACCTTTTTAAAATATCCAGTCAACGAATAGGATTTATTGTCCAGGAAGTGAGTGATGCTTTATCAACGGAATTGAAACATTTTGTCAAGGTGAGAAAATTTTTTTTTATTGATTTTCATCTCAAATTGCTAATCATCAAATAGGATCAAATCGTCATTCTGCGCACTCGTTGATGGCAGCGATGTATCAACAAATGACGCTTCTGATATTTGTGCACGATGTGTGTGATATTCGCACGTCTGTTTTATTTTTTCGTCATAGATACCCTCATCTGCATCAAAAAGAATGTTTGATATCTGTGAAATCTTTCGATAGTCAGTGGACTGTATTTATTGATTATGTTTTTTAACTTTGAATGTTTATTAATTCATTACAACGGTTTTATTTATACAACGATTTTTATATACAACGCTTTTATTGCGTGAATGCTTGTACGAATAATGTCTCTCTGGTACTGAAGGGTCCACCTCATGGCACTATCGAGAGGAAGTGTCCCGTGCGGCACTCGCGCACCAACCGGGTAGGGGGTGAGCACCCCGAGTACCGAACAATATCAAACGCTGCACTTTGTTACGAGTGACAGCCGAATAATTTTCAAGTTTATTGCCCACGAATGAACCGAAGCTTTAGCTTTTGTTCGCTGGAACACTTCTTTGCGCGGCATTTTTCAAAATGTTGAAAGCCGAAATCATCATTTCTTCATGCGAATTCGAGTTTTTTTTATGTCTTTTAGCCGGAGGAGTATAAAAATTTTCCGTAGATGGCTCGTCCACCATTTGGCTATCGTCGGCTTTCGCTGTTTCAATCTGAAATAAAAATTCAAATTTGTTTACAGATACCTGAATCAACAAAGGAATGGACAGAAATTGCAACTGGATTCAATAATCAGTGGAACTTTCCTCACTGTCTCCAGTTAATAGTGGAAGCGAATTCTATAATTATAAAGAGTCATTTAGCGTCGTTCTACTGGCATTAGTTGATGCACAGCACAATTTTCGTTATGCCAATATTGGTTGTCAAGGACGAATATCGGACAGGGGAGTATTTAGACAATCTGAACTGTATAAGAATGGAGAGCAAAACACTCCATTTTCCGCCGTCGATACTTTTGTCAATTCAAGGGCCACTCATACCATATTACGTAGTGGCCGATCAAGCATTTCCTCAGAAAATATAGTATATTCAGGTAGAGAATTTTCAACTACAGATTATGTAGAGACGAGTGGTCGAAGATGCATTCGGCATATTGTCTGCAGTGTTCCGTGTTTTAAGAAAACCTACGTTAGTTGAAGCAGACAAAGCTGTCTCCGTAGTACATGCAATTGTTTGTCTACATAACTTTTTGAGGAGGAATAGTGAATCTACTGCCATATATACTCCCCCATCATCGCGGCGGAAATCTAAGACCCGGAATATGGCGTAATGAAAATGATGTAATTACTTCATTATTAATGTTAGAAGGTGTTATTTCTCACCAACCCGGTGATAGGGTATAATTTTTGAAAATCCTCTGAAAAGTAAGTCACGGCGGGACCGGGAATCGAACCCGGACCTCCAGCTTTACGCGCTATTGCTCTACCATTAAGCTACCCCGACTATGACTTATTTTTCAATTTTTTCCGGCTAACTTGTTAACTTTGATAATCTTGGACTTCATCACAGAAAGCCATGCAAGAGAATCAATTTAACTGAAACGCCGGCTCTGCGTAATCCAACGCTAATCGTGAATTGATGTTAGAAGGTGTTATTTCTCACCAACCCGGTGATAGGGTATAATTTTTGAAAATCCTCTGAAAAGTAAGTCACGGCGGGACCGGGAATCGAACCCGGACCTCCAGCTTTACGCGCTATTGCTCTACCATTAAGCTACCCCGACTATGACTTATTTTTCAATTTTTTCCGGCTAACTTGTTAACTTTGATAATAGCGTTGGATTACGCAGAGCCGGCGTTTCAGTTAAATTGATTCTCTTGCATGGCTTTCTGTGATGAAGTCAGGGACGGCTCGTGCTCTTTAGGTGTGGGTCGGCCGGACCCTGACTATATATATAATGTTGCGTAAATAGATTTCCACGTCACCCAAGGGGTACTATTCACAACGCGTTGGTGTTTTGTTTAGCTTGGGATACCTCGCCTATAGCCCTATTATAACCCAAGATAAAAAAATAATTGTTTTCTAATGAATAAAAATTGAAAATGAACTAAAACTACGAAAAAATAGAAATAAATATTCTGAAACATAAAAAAAAAACATATAACTAGTAGGTATTTAAAAAAAAACTTCATGGAAAATAAAATAACTAATATCTCGTCTTACAAACAACAAAAAATATTATTAAACTTTCCGTTCACAATATGGAAGAAAACATATGACAACCGATTCGTACCCGTTATAGATTTTTGTAAATTAGGTCAATTCGTCGTTGTTTCTTAGCCGCAAAGTCATCAATGATTTTTTCAAAAAATATTTCCTCTTTGGCTAATTCTTTAACTAACCCACGCTCGATTGAGATAAATGCTAAATTATTAAGAAGATCTTGACTTATCGTGTTCCTACTTGTTGGAAATTTGTCTGTACCGACTGCTCGTGAAGCGATCCCCACTCCAGGGTATATGTACTCAGCGGGAGTCCAGCTCAGTTTTAGAGGAACAACGCTAGCGCGTACATACCTTGATTTGTACTTTCGGATTAATATAGTATTTTTCGTTTGTTAGTTTTCCACTTTCCACTAACTCCAACAGGTTATGGGCCCAGGACATACACAGTGAAGCGTGGACAATTTAACAAAAAAGGACTATCGTTTGTGAGTGATCAGTGATTTTTCTTCCGTTCGAACTTGAATTACGTTATCATGAGTTCCGCGAACACAGTTCGTTTCGAGGCGCTAAGCCGCGACAACTATGATACATGGAAGATCCATATGGAAGCTCTTTTGGTGAAAAATGACGCCTGGGAATACGTATCAGGATCGAAGAAGAAACCCATCCGAAACCATGACGCATCGAACCAAGCGGACATCGACTCATGGACGAAGACAGACAGCAAAGCTAAGTCAGATATAATACTATCTATTAGTTCATCCGAAATAAAACAAATCAAAGGTTGCGTTACTTCACGCGACGTTTGGCTTAAACTCGAATCAATTTATCAATCCAAAGGACCAGCGCGAAAAGCTTCGTTACTAAAGCGATTGACACAACACAAAATGTTGGACGAAGGCGACGTCCGCGAACACGTAGCAGAATTCTTCGACGCTGTCGATAAACTTCGTGATCTAGACGTAGAAATTAATTCGGATATTTTGGTTATATTACTCCTATACAGCTTGCCACCGAGCTACGAAAATTTTCGAGTTGCGATCGAGTCCCGTGATGAACTCCCCGACCCTGAAATTTTGAGAGTAAAATTACCGAAGAATATGACGCAAATCGTAATACATCCGCATCGGCAGCTATGTTCGCATCCAAGAATTCATTTCGATCAAAACACAATGGTCCTACTTATAACGTCGAGAAATCAACACCTAGAAAAGGACGGCTGAGATGTAACAAGTGCAAAAGATTTGGTCATAAGACCGAACAATGTCGAAATCGTCCGCCTGACAACAGGAAACCTGACTCTGAAGGCCAAACCTCACTCCATGTCGACGAAGCACTGGTAGCAAACCCAAACAATGATAACGTCTGGATTTTGGATAGCGGCGCGTCATCACATCTGTGCAACGCTCGAAATTTGTTTACTTCTGTCGACTTATCAGCAAAAGGAACAATAGCCCTTGCAAATGAAGCGACCGTCGCCACCATCGCTAAAGGTACCGTCGTTTTTCATACGGATGTACAGGGGTCATCAAAACAGGTATCGTTGAAAAATACTTTATTTGTTCCTGATTTACGCAAAAATTTGATGTCGGTTACCAAAATCACGGAAAACGGTTACCAGGTATTTTTCGATAACCACGGAGCTTCAGTTCGAAATTCTACCGGCGAAAAATTCTAATCGCGGATAAAATCAACGGACTTTATTACGTTCGTATCTCCAAAGAACATGCAAACGCCGCTTCCGAATTTAATTCAGCTCCAAGAACAATTTCGTGGCACCGGCGACTTGGGCACTTGAATAACGCAGACTTGCGAAAAGCGGAACGAAACGGTACAATACGCGGTATCGCACGTCGAAATCTCGGAGACGTATCTGAATGCGATGTTTGTATTAAAGGAAAAATGCACCGCACTTCTTTCCCGAAAAAGTCAACGCGCGTTTCTTCAATTTTGGACATCATTCATTCCGACGTTTGCGGACCCATGCGCGTAGAATCGTTCAGCGGCGCGAAATATTTTGTCGAATTCATCGACGACCATTCGAGATGGTGCGAAGTTCGATTTTTGAAAACCAAGGACGAAGTATTTCAAATGACTAAAGATTTTATTACTCTGGTGGAGAACCAAAATCGGTCAAAATAAAATGCCTCCAATCGGACAACGGCAAGGAATTCGTAAACGCAAAATTCGACGAGTTTTTGAAATCGCGTGGCATCGTGCGACGTTTAACCGTTCCTTATAATCCGGAACAAAACGGCATAGCGGAAAGGAAAAATCGCTCATTATTAGAAACCGCCAGATGCTTAATGATCGACGCGAACCTTCCATCAATATTTTAGCTGAAGCGGTTAACACCGCTAATTATATTCGAAATAGGTGCCCAACCAAAGCACTCAACGGGAAAAGCCCTTACGAGATTTGGACCGGTAAAGTACCTAACGTAAGCCATTTTCGGATTTCGGATCGAAGGTTTATTGTCTCAACCTCAAACCAGGAAATAACAAATTTCAATCTCATTGTTTGGAGGAATATTTGTGGGCTATTCTAGCGATTCAAAAGGGTACAGAATTTGGTTGCCAGCCGAACGAAAATTAATCGTGTCCAGAGACGTTAAATTTTCCAACTCCCGGCCAACCGAACGGGATCCACAAATCGGTAGGTATGAAGAATTCGCACCAAATTTACAAATCTTGGACGACGTTAGCGAAACGAAAGGCAATCGTTCACTAGTCGAATTTGTCCTACCTTCGAACGAATCAAATACTGAAGATGAAATCAGGGCGAGGTCGATCAACCAATCCAGGAACCAAGAAGAGGACCCGGGAGACCAAGAATATATAGGACTGGATCTCGCGGACGCCCTCGCAAGGTGTACAATGTCCAAAATGTCGACACAGCCCAAATAGCTGACGAGACGCAATTCTCAGATAAAGCTCATTCTGCAGAAGTTCCAATGAAACTGGCCTTGGCGGGGCCTGACGTAGAAGAATGGCGAGAGGCAATGTCCGAGGAAATCAGATCGATATTGAAAAACGACACTTGGCAGTTAATCGATCGTCCTAAGGATACAAGAATAATCGGCAGCAGAATGGTTCTTCGGAATAAATATAGCCCAGACGGAGCACTGATGAAAAGAAAAGCTCGACTGAGTTACGTTGCTTCTCAGGACAATATCGCTGATATGCTGACCAAGAAATTGGCGAATCCAACGTTGCAATCGTGTCGCAACTCATCTGGAATGAAGACCATCCGGGTGCAGCCTTAACTTCTACGAGGAGTATGGATCGAGGGGGCGTGTTGGAAATTTGTCTGTACCGACTGCTCGTGAAGCGATCCCCACTCCAGGGTATATGTACTCAGCGGGAGTCCAGCTCAGTTTTAGAGGAACAACGCTAGCGCGTACATACCTTGATTTGTACTTTCGGATTAATATAGTATTTTTCGTTTGTTAGTTTTCCACTTTCCACTAACTCCAACACTACTAAAAGATTTTATGCGTTTCAGCGCTGAAAAACTTCTTTCCACGGAAGCGGATGTAGGTGGCAGGGACAATATCATACAAAATAATTCATATAATTCAGACACATCAGAAACAATATCATTCGTGAAAATGAATTCGGTCATATCTTTCACGGTATTTAAATTGCCAAAGATAGAATTGTCCGGGTACATAATTTGTAATTCACGTTTAAGTTTTTCTGTATTGAAAAACTTTTTGTAATTATCGATCAAAGATTTAAAAGGCATTTCCGGAAAGCTACGAGAGTACACATCAAATTTATTAGAATTTATTAATTTAAAAAAATGAAGTGAGGAAATATCCTTAAACCGTATTTCAATTTGGTTGATAATTAAATCTAAAATCTCGAAAAAAAGCCGTTTCATCTGAGAAGAATAATTAATATCTGTGACATCCGAATCGATTTTACGTTTACGACGTTTAGAAGTCGGTGAAATTACTTCAGGCAGTTTCTCAACTTCAGAATATAAGCTATCGAAATATTCATCTTCATTGCGAATTTTTTTCAAAATAGACAGCAGCGACTTGATTCTTTCGTTACAGTAAGTTATGTCTGATAACTTATGTTGAATAATAGAAAAACGGGGTCCGTATATTTGAAAATTGAATTGAAAGTGTGAAGAATGAACAAGAATTCAAAATCATTCAAAATTTTCTTGAGACTGATAGCTTCTCGTATGGAAATATCATCCCAATTCTCTAAATTTTCGCTGATATTATCAAAAACTTCAGTCAAATTTGCCCGGTTATCAAATATAGTATTAACAGAACGAGATTTAAAATTCCAACGAGTTTCTGAGTTAGACGGCAATCTTTTATTGCACATCTCGTCTAAAATATTCGTGCGTTTACTGGATTTAGTGAAAAAGACGAAAATCCTGAGAGATTCGAAAAACACACGGCATTCATTAATTCTTTTACTGGAATCTTGTAAAACTAAGTTCAATTTATGTGCATAACAGTGGGTGAACAATGCTTGCGGAGCAATAGTTTTGATTCGCGATTGTAAACCGTTAATTTCTCCTGCCATTACAGCCGCACCGTCATAGGTTTGCCCTACCAATTTTGTAGCGATGTCAAAATTATGAAAATTCTCTAATAAAGTATTGAAAATATCATTCGCGGTTCGACCTTTACTAACATCAAAAAAACCCAAAAATCGTTCTGCAAATTTACCTTCTCGAACGAAGCGAAACACTACTGACATCTGAGAAAAACATCTGATATCCGTTGTTTCGTCTATTTCCCAAGAAAAACACGGGGCACTATTAATTTCCTCATGAATTTTGTTTCTCACAATTTTGGTTACCGAATCAATTAGATCATTTTGTATGGTTTTAGATAAACCACAGAACACGGACGACACGGAAGCATCTATAAATTTTCTGAAATCTCCGTCCAAAGTAGCGGCGAATTTAGCAAGCTCTTTAAAATTGCCTTGATTGTTCGAATCGACACTTTCGTCGTTTCCTCGAAATGCAAGTACTTGCGTCGAGAGAAAGATGATCATATTAACTAAATGTTTGATCATTTTACGATTTTCTTTAACCTTAACGTTATAATTGTTTATAAATTCGCGATGAGCAGTGTCCAACGAATTCACTATATTTTGTTTCCCGAATAATTTAAATTTTAGGGTCGAATGAATATGTTCTTTAGAAATTTCATGTTTACCCGAAGCGCGATGAATTTCTTTCAACTTATCGTATCCAGTTGAACTGAAAGGGCTTTTTTGATCCGAAAATAACAAGCAGTACCAACAGAAAAGTTTTTTTTTAGTTTGGCTTCCGGTTAGCCAAATGAATTTTTTATAAATTGTTGTAGAAAAAGCGCGATTATGATTCGATGTATGCTGGACGAGATTTGGCATAGGTGGTCTAGGAATTTGTAATTTTTGTACCATTTTTTTGTCATCATAAGAAAATGAAGAAAATTGATTATCTTGTAAGAAACTTACCAAGTCACCATTATTCAATATTACCTCACTTAAATCTGCCATCGCACGAATATTATAGGTACAATTAAGAAAAAATCGAATTAAAGTAATTAAACCAAACAAAACTTTTGAATCACGTGTACCTTGTTCTAAAAGAAAATATTTTGAAGATCACGGAGCGGAGAACCGTCGTTGTTCTCCAACGAAAATCTCCACGAATGCAAAGGTTGCTCCCCGATGGTTATTCCAAATCCTAGACATAACAAATATTGAAATCCGTGGCAACATGGATCATCATTAAAGCCGGACTTTAGGCACTATAAATTCGTTAAAAAGGCAGTGAAAAGGCAATAAAAATACTCAAAATAGCCACTTAAAATAGGCATTTATTATATACTGATAGATAAAAACAGATAAGATAAACCAAAAACATTCTGATGTGAATACTTATTCTTTATTAAACATAACTACCAATAGTTTTCTCAAATTTTCAAATTTTATACTTTGTCGTCTATCTGATAAAATATGCTTATACAACGAAAAGATCTCTCCACATCAACAGATGTCAAAGGTGCATACATAAATGAGGATATTTCGGTAGGGTTCAAGAAATTACTGACCCCATCTCCTAATAAAATCGAATTTATTTCGCGCATCTTGACCAAACCACTATTGTTCTGCAACACTTTTTCACATTTTTATTTCATGAACTCTCCTTTTAATTCAGGCGCAGAATTGATTCTTTCAATTGTTTCATCCATAATGTTCAATTGCTCTTGTAATTTTAAATTCCTCTCTTCTAGTTTTTGTATTGATGTTGGAATTGAATGAAAATGTGCAAGTATGTATGCTAAATCAGACTGGATATTCTTTTTGACAAAACATCTTTACATATTTTTATTGAAGCTGCATCATTTTCGAGGTGATCCACTATTTCTACAATTTTCTCGAAATGGGTTGCGTAATAAATGGCAGCCGATATCCATGTACCCCATCTCGTTATTGTAGGTTGAGGTGGTAATGGCAGATCTGGTGCAAGTTCTTTGAAAATTTGCACCCTCGATGGAGCTTTTAAAAAACTTTCTTGACGTTTGATATTAACAGATCGACATCGTGAAATAAACTTCGCGCTTCTTCAGCAACTCTATGCAATGCATGAGCTATACACGTCACATGAACCATTTTGGAAATAGAACTTGCAGAACTTTTCCAGCTGCTTTCATGTATGGAGCGGCATCAGAAACAAATAGCAACACTTTGTCATGTTTCACTCCATCTGGCCACAATAATGAGAGCGCACTGGTAAATAATTGGGCTATTGTCGAATTATTGGCTGATTCGAGTACTTCACTTGTTAATAAATACGTGTTAGAGTCCTGGTGAGTTGATTGTAGAGTTCCAATAATTACGTTGGCTACGTAGCGGCCAAGAGCATCGGTTGTTTCGTCAATGGACACCCACAAATTTTTACCTTCCGTTTCTTTTCTAATTTTGTTCATCTTTTCCTGGAACACTACATCAATATAATTTTTCCGGAGGGTGGACTCCTTGGCATGTGTTCTTTGGTGTACTTTTCAAGGAATGCTTTTAGAGAAGGATTTTCCAATTTCCAAAGAGGAATGTTCGCATCCATCAGTGCTTTACATAAATCCAAAGAGAATTGGGATTGTCGATTGGATATAACGCCGAAATTCGGAAGCAGACACGTTTTTTTACTATCGCAATTTTTCGAAGCAGCATTTTTATGTTTCACTGTTGAAAGGTGCTGGGATACAAAATACTTCTTCTCAAAATTCACTTTACAGTCACATATTTTGCAGAATAACACTGAACCGTCACTACTGAAAACGTCTTTACCGAATTCAAGTATTAATTTATTCAATTTTGTTTGCTCGGATGCTCTGACTTTAGGCATATTGGCTGGCGATAAGTTGAATCGAATGGGCGAATGGTGAAAAACAACTGAACGGAAATGGGTATTACGATATATTTATACCTATAGGTATCTGGTTTTAGGTTTTCCCATCAGTAACAGTTGTTGTATCAATTCCTAGAAAAAGGGAACTATCTCTTGTCTATGTACCAATCCTGCCTACCTGAGATCTTAGGGTTTCCCACTTTATACTATCATAAATTGTTCGAAATAGGCGAAATAAGTCATAAAATCCCATTTTAGGCAAAATAGACAGAAAATACGAAAATAGGCATTTTATGGCATTTTATGGCATTTTACCTAACATCCGGGCTTTAATCATCATATTACAACGGTCGACGACGTAGGACAAATTTCGTATCTAAACGAACCGATTATTCGATCGTTCGACTATTCCCGTAGGTGTTATATCCCCTCCTATGGGTCGGCCAGCCGGGCTAAGATGCTCGTGGTTGACTAATTTCAGTATAATGAATTAATATTAAAATTGTGAAATATAAATAATGAATTTTTTTCAAGATCAAATCTAGCTAAAACTTTCAAAAAATACAGCTTTTTTCGACCGAATCTGTAAAAAAATGTTCCACTAATTTAAAAGTTCGGGTGATATATTTTCTCAAAAAACAAATACTTATTCCAGTAAAGTTTTTCCTGTAACATGTTTTTTCAGTGATTCGAAATTATCCTTATATAATAAATTTCATTTCAGTAATTTCTATGTTTTCTTAATTCCTGCGAAACTAGAAATTAGTTAATGAAAATAGGGGAAATGAATAAGTGATTGTTCTCTATTTTTGAAAATTTTGATCAGTAATTCACAAAATTACAATTTAACAATACGCAAATTGTCTTTCTATGTGTTGAGGTTGGCTCAAGCACGTCGGCCGACCTTGCATGTATCAAGAAGCGACCGACGTCCCGGGTATTGCAACGTTACACGAGCGTGAGTCGTAGGTGCTGCATAGTACCATAACTGGAAGCTCTCGATCGGCTGGCCTACCCAGTGATATGAAAACGAATGAATACTTTATAAAGGCGCGGCCTGCGGAATGAAAACAAATAAATCGGGGTGTACTGCTAATCGAGATAAATTATAATTTTAAATTTTAAGGAATTTTATATGAGATATCGATGGAATTCCTCAAAATATCGATATCGAAATTGAAAATTCACAAGTATTTCAATGAATATTGTTCCAACATTTGTATTTTATTCTTCGATTATTTTTGGGTCGGCCCGGCCGACCCTGCCGACCCTCACGAGCCGTCCCTGGATGAAGTCCAAGATTATCAAAGTTAACAAGTTAGCCGGAAAAAATTGAAAAATAAGTCATAGTCGGGGTAGCTTAATGGTAGAGCAATAGCGCGTAAAGCTGGAGGTCCGGGTTCGATTCCCGGTCCCGCCGTGACTTACTTTTCAGAGGATTTTCAAAAATTATACCCTATCACCGGGTTGGTGAGAAATAACACTTTCTAACATCAATTCACGATTAGCGTTGGATTACGCAGAGCCGGCGTTTCAGTTAAATTGATTCTCTTGCATGGCTTTCTGTGATGAAGTCCAAGATTATCAAAGTTAACAAGTTAGCCGGAAAAAATTGAAAAATAAGTCATAGTCGGGGTAGCTTAATGGTAGAGCAATAGCGCGTAAAGCTGGAGGTCCGGGTTCGATTCCCGGTCCCGCCGTGTACTTCATTATTAAGTTTCCAGAATCAACCCAGAAGAACGACGGTAGTCAAACAAATAAGAGACTAAATTGCCCGTTATTGCGCAAATGAAGGTTCAATAACTTTGCAAAATGAATATGCATAAAATAAATTATTTTTCTTACACTGTCTACATTATTTCGCGGTTTATTCCGGTCAGAGAAAAAGTCAAGGTATTTAAAAGCAAACCAATTGCTTTTATATATTTCATCAGAACCTGAAACAAGAGATAATGTTCAGGATATATATATTTCGCCCGATAATTTTTAGAAATTTCAGATATTTCTTATCATTATTCACTATACATGTATGATATATTCGTGAAAAAATAAAGAACTTATATCGTTTCAATAACTTCCCGGTACAAGTGCTTTTGGAAATTTTCATTTTTTCTCTACGGTAAGATGCTTGAAGACTGATCACTTTTTTTTAACTTCTTCAACCGGAATCCCACTTTCATTCGAGAGTTGTTGCCATGCGTCATTTCTTTTTATGTTATTATAATAATACGCATCTTGCGGTTCCCACAAAATGGTTTATTGCGGTAAAATTCGATGAAGTCGATTATTTTTCCTTGCGACCATTCCATCTTGAAGCGATGCAAATTTGGATCGGCACTGACTGGAGCGCTTATCATCAAAGACGCTCGTCGGAAAACCGACCGACCGATGGAGCACCAGATAGATGCTCGACGCGAGCGGCTCCGTTCGATGCTTTTTTCAGCCACTGACTATCGAATGCTTGTGCTCGGTTCGGCGCTCGGGGTCCCGCCTTTACGGGCGCTGGCACCTGATCCGGTCGAAAGCTTTCGTTCTTTCCGTTTTTTCATATACCAGTCGCGCATATTTCGCCCTTTCGTTCTGCAAGCATTTTCTAAAAGCAGTAAATAAAAATTAAGAAATAAATTTTCACTCACAATATATAGTTTTCTATCACATTATATATTTTACATTTTAATTACAGATTTTTAGCCACAGGAGAATCTCTTAGATCTCTTGCATTCCAATTTAGAATTTGCCATCAGCATATTTCAAAATTATAAAATAAGTACTTTTGTCGATTCATCGAAATATGATGGGAATTTATATACCGGAACCGACAGAAGAATCATGGCTACCGATTGCCAAGAAATTCGAGGAAAAGTGGAATTTTCCCAACGCAATCGGAGCTGTCGACGGGAAACACGTCCGCATATGGTGTCCAAGCAAATCAGGGGCGTGCCTTAGGGGCCCGCGGTGCGGGGCCCGGACTATTAGGGGCCCCCAATTTCCTAATAAGCTAACCTATTTGCACGGGGATAGGCGCCCCAAAATTTTTTGCGGGGGGCCCTCAAGAAACTTGGCACGCCTCTGAAGCAAATCGGGAAAATTGTTCTTTAACTACAAAAATTACATCTCCTAGTGCTGTTGACAATAGTTGATGCGAACTATAAGTTTGTCGCAGTCGATGAGGGAGCTTATGGGAAAGAAAGCGATTCCCAAATTTATGAGAGCTCCGCATTTGGAAAAAAAATCAAATTGAGAAAATTCAATATTCCTCCTCCTTCTATAATTGGCAATGGAAGAGTACTTCCCCATGTCTTAATAGGAGATGGAGCTTTTCCATTGTCGGATACTATGATGAAGCCTTATTCGCAAATACTTGCAACAAATGACAATAACAAGCGTATTTTCAACTATCGTCTGTGTCGTGCAAGAAGAACATGTGAAAATGCATTTGAACTTCTGAGTCAAGCTTTTCGAATTTTTTATCAGCCCATATCCCTCGATGTAAATACAGCTGATTAGCTAATCATGAGTGGCTGTATTATCCACAACATGTTGAGGGAAGAGTACAGCCAAGAGACACCGGCCAATGGAGGCGAAACAAATTCAAGCAGACCACAGAAAAATTTTATTCCTCTGAGGTCTACATTTTCGCGTCATTCGCCAAATCAAGCTGAAGAAATCCGTAAACAATTCACCTAACATTTTTGTGGTGAAGGAAAAGTAACAATGCAAACTGATTCTTTAAATTAACATTTTTAATTGGCTACGTCTTCTTAAATATTTAAATGTTTCATTTGTATGTGTTTTCATTTTTGATTCTACCACTCAGTTAAGACTCGCTCGATCGACCAAAGGATTAAGCATGCGAACCACCGAGTCACGTACCCGCGACCTCGCGAATTTTGCTGGCTCCAAGTTCACCTAGCCTCCACATGAGACAACAACTCTGTACAACCGTATTACGGAAAGCTTCCGGACCACTTACGCACTCACGCTTCCCAAGACTATCGTGTCATACATGTAATAATCCCGCCAGCTTTCAAAGGACCATTCCTTCGCGAGAGAATTAATGCAACTCCGTTGACCCCGCGGTACCACCCTAGTACGTTGCATCAATTCAACTTTGGAACGTATGGCCATCACTACGATTCCAAATAGGTAGCGCGTGGTCGATAATCCACGCCTAACGGAGAAAATTTCGGATAGTTGTCTCAATCCCAATCTCAGTTACTTTTGAGGTACTTATCGTTACCCATATTATCCCAAGCAGTGAAATGATTGAAATTCAAAAATTTTTGTTAGCTTGAGTTCATGATTTTATATATAAGATCATGTTTTCTGCCTCAGTTTATTTTTCTTCAATTGCTAATGCAAAAAATAGCCTCGCGCGTAAGTGCACCACTGGTAACATACGTGAACTCTTGAATCGGGGAAATTGAGAATGGAACCACTTCGGTGGCTCGTTCGCGTTTGTGGACTGTATTTCTGTAATAACGTTCGTTGATTTTTGATTTGATATATTGATATTAGTTACAATGCGTTAATTTACAGTTATCTGCGAGTGCACTCTTTTGTTCGTTTCAACCGTCATTCTCAATTGTCTGTCGTCAACTTACTCAAGAAGAAAATTTCTTTTCACTTCTTCCCTATTTCACACCCACTTTCTCGGCGCCAACACTGTGAGCGTCCTAAGGGCAGGGTAATACGCGCACATCGACTGAGTACCGCACAGGAAACATCTCATATTGTGAAAGAAAATATATTATGAAACTACAAAAAGATACATAAAAAAACGTTAAACGAAATATCCTAAGAAAATGAACTGTAGATATTATGAAAAAAGGAAAATAAGTGGTGACATTTGGTTTCATCGTACGTGATATTTTATAAAACATTCTGTATGCAAATGAACATTGCACTTACTACATATATAGATAGTGTGACTATGACATATTCTGCACCTTCTCCGTGCTTTTCCTGGACTCGGAATGAGACGATGATTCCTTTTATAACTGACTTCATCAGCAGAGAGCAGGATTTCTTTTTATCAGGTTACGATCGGTTTTCAAAAGTCGCTTCATTTTTACTCTGGTTACCAAGGTTGAATATCTTCCATGAGTTGACTACCACGCTATCCAATTGGTTACAAAATAACGGCCACCACTATTTTTTTCCAAATACTTGGCAGCGATAATTAGCAATTCCGTTATCATGTATATCTACCCCGCCCATATATTTGTTGTATTCGCTAATTACGAATGGTTGTGGAATGAGTTTATCAGGGACGGCTCGTCAGGGTCGGCAGGGTCGGCCGGGCCGACCCAAAAATAATCGAAGAATAGAATACAAATGTTGGAACAATATTCATTGAAATACTTGTGAATTTTCAATTTCGATATCGATATTTTGAGGAATTCCATCGATATCTCATATAAAATTCCTTAAAATTTAAAATTATAATTTATCTCGATTAGCAGTACACCCCGATTTATTTGTTTTCATTCCGCAGGCCGCGCCTTTATAAAGTATTCATTCGTTTTCATATCACTGGGTAGGCCAGCCGATCGAGAGCTTCCAGTTATGGTACTATGCAGCACCTACGACTCACGCTCGTGTAACGTTGCAATACCGGGACGTCGGTCGCTTCTTGATACATGCAAGGTCGGCCGACGTGCTTGAGCCAACCTCAACACATAGAAAGACAATTTGCGTATTGTTAAATTGTAATTTTGTGAATTACTGATCAAAATTTTCAAAAATAGAGAACAATCACTTATTCATTTCCCCTATTTTCATTAACTAATTTCTAGTTTCGCAGGAATTAAGAAAACATAGAAATTACTGAAATGAAATTTATTATATAAGGATAATTTCGAATCACTGAAAAACATGTTACAGGAAAAACTTTACTGGAATAAGTATTTGTTTTTGAGAAAATATATCACCCGAACTTTTAAATTAGTGGAACATTTTTTTACAGATTCGGTCGAAAGAAGCTGTATTTTTTGAAAGTTTTAGCTAGATTTGATCTTGAAAAAAATTCATTATTTATATTTCACAATTTTAATATTAATTCATTATACTGAAATTAGTCAACCACGAGCATCTTAGCCCGGCTGGCCGACCCATAGGAGGGGATATAACACCTACGGGAATAGTCGAACGATCGAATAATCGGTTCGTTTAGATACGAAATTTGTCCTACGTCGTCGACCGTTGTAATATGATGATTAAAGCCCGGATGTTAGGTAAAATGCCATAAAATGCCTATTTTCGTATTTTCTGTCTATTTTGCCTAAAATGGGATTTTATGACTTATTTCGCCTATTTCGAACAATTTATGATAGTATAAAGTGGGAAACCCTAAGATCTCAGGTAGGCAGGATTGGTACATAGACAAGAGATAGTTCCCTTTTCTAGGAATTGATACAACAACTGTTACTGATGGGAAAACCTAAAACCAGATACCTATAGGTATAAATATATCGTAATACCCATTTCCGTTCAGTTGTTTTTCACCATTCGCCCATTCGATTCAACTTATCGCCAGCCAATATGCCTAAAGTCAGAGCATCCGAGCAAACAAAATTGAATAAATTAATACTTGAATTCGGTAAAGACGTTTTCAGTAGTGACGGTTCAGTGTTATTCTGCAAAATATGTGACTGTAAAATGAATTTTGAGAAGAAGTATTTTGTATCCCAGCACCTTTCAACAGTGAAACATAAAAATGCTGCTTCGAAAAATTGCGATAGTAAAAACGTGTCTGCTTCGAATTTCGGCGTTATATCCAATCGACAATCCCAATTCTCTTTGGATTTATGTAAAGCACTGATGGATGCGAACATTCCTCTTTGGAAATTGGAAAATCCTTCTCTAAAAGCATTCCTTGAAAAGTACACCAAAGAACACATGCCAAGGAGTCCACCCTCCGGAAAAATTATATTGATGTAGTGTTCCAGGAAAAGATGAACAAAATTAGAAAAGAAACGGAAGGTAAAAATTTGTGGGTGTCCATTGACGAAACAACCGATGCTCTTGGCCGCTACGTAGCCAACGTAATTATTGGAACTCTACAATCAACTCACCAGGACTCTAACACGTATTTATTAACAAGTGAAGTACTCGAATCAGCCAATAATTCGACAATAGCCCAATTATTTACCAGTGCGCTCTCATTATTGTGGCCAGATGGAGTGAAACATGACAAAGTGTTGCTATTTGTTTCTGATGCCGCTCCATACATGAAAGCAGCTGGAAAAGTTCTGCAAGTTCTATTTCCAAAAATGGTTCATGTGACGTGTATAGCTCATGCATTGCATAGAGTTGCTGAAGAAGCGCGAAGTTTATTTCACGATGTCGATCTGTTAATATCAAACGTCAAGAAAGTTTTTTAAAAGCTCCATCGAGGGTGCAAATTTTCAAAGAACTTGCACCAGATCTGCCATTACCACCTCAACCTACAATAACGAGATGGGGTACATGGATATCGGCTGCCATTTATTACGCAACCCATTTCGAGAAAATTGTAGAAATAGTGGATCACCTCGAAAATGATGCAGCTTCAATAAAAATATGTAAAGATGTTTTGTCCAAAAAGAATATCCAGTCTGATTTAGCATACATACTTGCACATTTTCATTCAATTCCAACATCAATACAAAAACTAGAAGAGAGGAATTTAAAATTACAAGAGCAATTGAACATTATGGATGAAACAATTGAAAGAATCAATTCTGCGCCTGAATTAAAAGGAGAGTTCATGAAATAAAAATGTGAAAAAGTGTTGCAGAACAATAGTGGTTTGGTCAAGATGCGCGAAATAAATTCGATTTTATTAGGAGATGGGGTCAGTAATTTCTTGAACCCTACCGAAATATCCTCATTTATGTATGCACCTTTGACATCTGTTGATGTGGAGAGATCTTTTTCGTTGTATAAGCATATTTTATCAGATAGACGACAAAGTATAAAATTTGAAAATTTGAGAAAACTATTGGTAGTTATGTTTAATAAAGAATAAGTATTCACATCGAATGTTTTTTTGGTTTATCTTATCTGTTTTTATCTATCAGTATATAATAAATGCCTATTTTAAGTGGCTATTTTGAGTATTTTTATTGCCTTTTCACTGCCTTTTTAACGAATTTATAGTGCCTAAAGTCCGGCTTTAATGATGATCCATGTTGCCACGGATTTCAATATTTGTTATGTCTAGGATTTGGAATAACCATCGGGGAGCAACCTTTGCATTCGTGGAGATTTTCGTTGGAGAACAACGACGGTTCTCCGCTCCGTGATCTTCAAAATATTTTCTTTTAGAACAAGGTACACGTGATTCAAAAGTTTTGTTTGGTTTAATTACTTTAATTCGATTTTTCTTAATTGTACCTATAATATTCGTGCGATGGCAGATTTAAGTGAGGTAATATTGAATAATGGTGACTTGGTAAGTTTCTTACAAGATAATCAATTTTCTTCATTTTCTTATGATGACAAAAAATGGTACAAAAATTACAAATTCCTAGACCACCTATGCCAAATCTCGTCCAGCATACATCGAATCATAATCGCGCTTTTTCTACAACAATTTATAAAAAATTCATTTGGCTAACCGGAAGCCAAACTAAAAAAAAACTTTTCTGTTGGTACTGCTTGTTATTTTCGGATCAAAAGCCCTTTCAGTTCAACTGGATACGATAAGTTGAAAGAAATTCATCGCGCTTCGGGTAAACATGAAATTTCTAAAGAACATATTCATTCGACCCTAAAATTTAAATTATTCGGGAAACAAAATATAGTGAATTCGTTGGACACTGCTCATCGCGAATTTATAAACAATTATAACGTTAAGGTTAAAGAAAATCGTAAAATGATCAAACATTTAGTTAATATGATCATCTTTCTCTCGACGCAAGTACTTGCATTTCGAGGAAACGACGAAAGTGTCGATTCGAACAATCAAGGCAATTTTAAAGAGCTTGCTAAATTCGCCGCTACTTTGGACGGAGATTTCAGAAAATTTATAGATGCTTCCGTGTCGTCCGTGTTCTGTGGTTTATCTAAAACCATACAAAATGATCTAATTGATTCGGTAACCAAAATTGTGAGAAACAAAATTCATGAGGAAATTAATAGTGCCCCGTGTTTTTCTTGGGAAATAGACGAAACAACGGATATCAGATGTTTTTCTCAGATGTCAGTAGTGTTTCGCTTCGTTCGAGAAGGTAAATTTGCAGAACGATTTTTGGGTTTTGATGTTAGTAAAGGTCGAACCGCGAATGATATTTTCAATACTTTATTAGAGAATTTTCATAATTTTGACATCGCTACAAAATTGGTAGGGCAAACCTATGACGGTGCGGCTGTAATGGCAGGAGAAATTAACGGTTTACAATCGCGAATCAAAACTATTGCTCCGCAAGCATTGTTCACCCACTGTTATGCACATAAATTGAACTTAGTTTTACAAGATTCCAGTAAAAGAATTAATGAATGCCGTGTGTTTTTTCGAATCTCTCGGATTTTCGTCTTTTTCACTAAATCCAGTAAACGCACGAATATTTTAGACGAGATGTGCAATAAAAGATTGCCGTCTAACTCAGAAACTCGTTGGAATTTTAAATCTCGTTCTGTTAATACTATATTTGATAACCGGGCAAATTTGACTGAAGTTTTTGATAATATCAGCGAAAATTTAGAGAATTGGGATGATATTTCCATACGAGAAGCTATCGGTCTCAAGAAAATTTTGAATGATTTTGAATTCTTGTTCATTCTTCACACTTTCAATTCAATTTTCAAATATACGGACCCCGTTTTTTCTATTATTCAACATAAGTTATCAGACATAACTTACTGTAACGAAAGAATCAAGTCGCTGCAGTCTATTTTGAAAAAAATTCGCAATGAAGATGAATATTTCGATAGCTTATATTCTGAAGTTGAGAAACTGCCTGAAGTAATTTCACCGACTTCTAAACGTCGTAAACGTAAAATCGATTCGGATGTCACAGATATTAATTATTCTTCTCAGATGAAACGGCTTTTTTTCGAGATTTTAGATTTAATTATCAATCAAATTGAAATACGGTTTAAGGATATTTCCTCACTTCATTTTTTTAAATTAATAAATTCTAATAAATTTGATGTGTACTCTCGTAGCTTTCCGGAAATGCCTTTTAAATCTTTGATCGATAATTACAAAAAGTTTTTCAATACAGAAAAACTTAAACGTGAATTACAAATTATGTACCCGGACAATTCTATCTTTGGCAATTTAAATACCGTGAAAGATATGACCGAATTCATTTTCACGAATGATATTGTTTCTGATGTGTCTGAATTATATGAATTATTTTGTATGATATTGTCCCTGCCACCTACATCCGCTTCCGTGGAAAGAAGTTTTTCAGCGCTGAAACGCATAAAATCTTTTAGTAGGAACACGATAAGTCAAGATCTTCTTAATAATTTAGCATTTATCTCAATCGAGCGTGGGTTAGTTAAAGAATTAGCCAAAGAGGAAATATTTTTTGGAAAAATCATTGATGACTTTGCGGCTAAGAAACAACGACGAATTGACCTTATTTACAAAAATCTATAACGGGTACGAATCGGTTGTCATATGTTTTCTTCCATATTGTGAACGGAAAGTTTAATAATATTTTTTGTTGTTTGTAAGACGAGATATTAGTTATTTTATTTTCCATGAAGTTTTTTTTTAAATACCTACTAGTTATATGTTTTTTTTTTGTTTCAGAATATTTATTTCTTTTTTTTCGTAGTTTTAGTTTATTTTCAATTTTTATTCATTAGAAAACAATTATTTTTTTATCTTGGGTTATAATAGGGCTATAGGCGAGGTGTCCCAAGCTAAACAAAACACCAACGCGTTGTGAATAGTACCCCTTGGGTGACGTGGAAATCTATTTACGCAACATTATATATATAGTCAGGGTCCGGCCGACCCACACCTAAAGAGCACGAGCCGTCCCTGGAGTTTATTTTTTTTCGTTCATAACGTTTCACATTTTGAATCGGATTCACGCTGAGAACATTACTTGCCACCGTTACAAATGAGTTATCGTTCCAACGAACAATTGAAATTCTTGATTCATTTTCATGTGCGGAATAGTGAGAAGCTCGTGCTTTCTTACCGAATGACTTCGAATTTTCAAGAGGACGGCACTTACTTGTTCTATTTTCTCGAATGGTACCTGTGGCAAAAAAGCCGTTGTTTTCCAAATATGACAAAAGTTTGAAAGACGAGAAGAAATTGTCAAAAAACACTCTATGATTACTCGGTTTCTTCACAACGGTTAGTAGCTGCATAACTACGTCACCGCTAAGACCAAGTTCGGAATAGTTTCTATTCTGGGCGCCGCCATAAGGGATTGAATAAAATAAGTACCCATCTGATGAACAGAGGCACCAAAGTTTGAACCCGAATCGAACTGGCTTGCCCTTTATGAACATTTTACAAGAGTGACGTCCGAAGTAAGGTACCATTTGTTCATCTATCGACAAATTCAACGAAAATATTCCGAACTGTTGATTTCTTCTATTTATCGCATATAAAAAAGGTCGAATTTTCGCGAATTTGTTATCTCGATCCAATTCGTTCATGTCACATAAATGAATATTTCGCTTGATTGATTGGAATCTGTTGCGACTCATACATTTTTTCGCCAAGTCAATACCTTTGTCTTCGTCCGTTGACCAATAGTGTTGTATATGCGATAGTGTATGGTACCCAGAAAAAAGCAAAATTCCTATGGAATTCATGAGTTCAGCTCTAGATAGTGTAAAGTCGTGGCGGTTATTATCTTGTGCGTATTTCAGAGAGAATTTCAAAATTTGATCAAATTCGATCGGACCTTCGTTCCATTTCAGTTTCGAAGAGGGCATCGCATTTGAAAAAAGAATGCGTTTCCTTTTTTCTTCCAATATCTCGTCATCCGATAAATCCCATTCATCATTGTTTTCGTTTACTACTGCCGATGTTGATTCGGGCACATGTAATTCGAAAGTACCAACAATGTCGGTTGGTTCAACGTCGTTTTTCCTCACATCGTCGTCAAAATCTTCTTCGTCAGTCAAAATGTCCACGGGAGGAGGTATACAGACAGCGTCAATATTGTCTACAGCCTTGGTTCCTAACCTTTTCAATGTCACTACCCCTGTGAACAAGTATGTGAATTGAGTTTACCCCTAGCTAATTCAAGATCATTAAAACCACACAAATTCGAACGAAAATATGTTTATTAGTAAGAAATTGCACGTTTAGGTAACTAGTAAGTAAAGTTATATATAAATCTCAGAGTTAACTAGTGTGAAGGTTGAAATTGCTTTGCATTCGCAAGTTTGACAATATTAGGTTCGGTTTCACTCAACGCGCATCTTATATCATGTTCAACATTCAGACGGTTTCTGGCTTTTGTTTTTAAAGTAACAAGACTTGAGAAACCACTTTCACATCTGTAAGTTGTAGCAAATGGAATCAACATTTTTAAAGCTCTGTCAGCTATAATAGGGTATTCTGCAGCTGCTTTTCGCCAAAATGTGCTGAGTTTATCATTTTGAAAATCAACTTTTAATGAGTTATTTTCCCGCAGTCCGAGAAACTCTACTTTCATTGACACATCTTCGTCCTTGAAAATATCGATGCAAGTAGAAAATGGTCTTAAAATCCAGGAGTACGACTCACGACTGTCCATGTTCGGAGAATATTGCTGCAGTGAGTCTATCACGGCAGTTAAATGTTGCACCACGGAATTTTCAAACGTGATTTTGTCTTGTTTATTATTTACTAATTGCTCACTTAGGGTGGGTTGCACAAAACTTTTAATCATCAGTTAGCGGATAATTGGAAGATTTAAGTCGGAATTAAACTCATTGGTTATGAAAATAATCGTCTGTTAAGTATTTAATCCATCAATTAGAAACTGAAAGTTAAATAGGGGTAACTCATTGATTAACCCCAAAATGGGTTGCACAAAATATTTTTGATTACTAATCCGATAGTTAATTTCATTAAACTACAGTTTTATTTAATCGACGGCTTTCGATCGATTAAAATATGACATTCGTACTGCGTTCTTTTAAAAGTGCTATTATATTCGTGTGATTACAACAGTTTCCAAAGTACATTTTAAGTATGTCGTCCACTTCCTCGCTCTCTTCAGATGATGATGTTGAAAATTACTTCATAAGACATTATTTTTATATGGAGGTGAAGAATTCAAAAGGAGGTTCCGCATGTCCAAAGAGAGTTTCATGGAATTAGTTCATATTATTGGCCCGAATATTCAACCAACCACTAGAAGGAACAAAGCGATAACCCCAGAATTGCAGATTTTAATATCTTTAAGATTTTATGCTACTGGTGGTTTCCAAATGACTATAGGAGATTTAATTCGCGTAAACAAGAGTACAGTGTGCAGAATTATTAAAAAAGTTTCCCATGAGATAGCTCTCTTGAAACCGCGGTACATAAAGATTCCTAGTACTAGACAGCAAAGAAACCAAATATGCCAAGAATTTTATGAATTACACGGATTTCCGAGAGTCTTAGGTTGCATTGACTGTACACATATTCGTATACAATCACCAGGAAGACCCACAGCTGAAACTTTCAGAAATAGAAAGGGTTGGTTTTCAATAAATGTTCAAGCAGTTTGCGATGCAAGACTCAAATTTCAGCATGTGATTGCCCGCTGGCAAGGATCTGTACATGACTCGACCATCTTCAATGATAGCCCGCTCAGAGTTGAACTTGAGGAAGGAGTATACGGAAATACTTTCTTATTAGGTGATAGTGGATACCCTTGCAAGGCCTATCTTTTGACTCCTATATTACATCCGCATACTCCAGCTGAAAGAGCATATAATCGTGCACACAAATCTACGAGAGCTGCTATAGAGAGGTCTTTTGGTTTGTTGAAGAGAAGATTTCCGTGTCTTTTCTATGGCCTTCGGAATAAACTGAGCACTTCAATTTGTGTGATAATGGCCTGTTTTGTTCTCCATAATTTTTGTTTGGACAAAAATGATGTAATAAATCTTGACTCTGAATCGAATTTAGAAATCGAGGACATACATCCATTTGAAGTTAACCACAATGAGAACCGATCTATACGTACAGCATTGGTTGAAACTGTTTTTACATAGTTTTATTATAAAAGTTTGGTTTGTCATGATATGAATTGAATAAAAGTAAAATATATTCGAAAAATTTTTATTGTTTCAATCACAAGAAATATATACATACCTCATACTAGAAAATTATTAAAGGTGCCTACTACTCACAATAATTCAGATACCAACAACTTCAGATACTCACCAACTTCAATACCGTACCTAATTTAAAAAGATACATCGATTCTGGACGATTCTCTCATGGGAAGAATTTGTATTAAAAATGGATACTACCTCTTCCCACGCTCTGTTTTTCGCTCTGTTCGAAACTTTGTCTGTAGATTTATTCAACAGTACAGTCCTTTTCCTGAAATTGTTTTTTTTGAATAGTCAAAATCAACGAAACACATGAACTAGAATCCCAGTAAAGATAAATGCCATAAACAAATAAAATAATTCAAGTACTTACGCTTCTACTAATTCGAGAAGAAGAGATTTGTCATCTTCGGTAAAATTACGGCCTCGGATACGTTTTTCTGTATTCATTTCGAACGAAATACAACAAGAACAAAACCACTCGAAATCGCAACGAAAACTAACCAAAGATTAACAGCTGTTCAAATATTATCATTGAATTTGACATTTAAAAGGCTATTTGAATCTAGTTAGAGGTTGCGCCGTTTAAATGCGTATAAATTACAACGTTGCCCGACCGAAAACATGAGTTAGTAAATCAATGGATTAAAATGACAATTTTGTATTTGTGCAACCCAATTTTTTCTAATCAACGATTATTTTTAACCAAGAAGTTTATTAAACCTTAGATTAAACTGTGTTTTCTGCAACCCACCCTTAGATGTGTAAACATTGACAGATCACCAGCCTGGACTCTACGTTGGTAAAGTTCCAATTTGCGCAAAAAACTTGCGATTTTATCCTGCAACGTCAAAATGTTCGTGTCATTTCCTTGCAATGAAATATTCAGACTATTAATTTCAGTGAAAAAATCAGCAAGGTACGCCATCTTTAGAACAAATGTTTGGTCTTTAATCCAATTTCTTCTCGTAATTCGTAAACCCTACTTAGAACTTTGCCTCTTGATAACCAACGTACCTCTGTATGGTACAAAGGAACATTAAATGTAGCACCAACTTCATCGCACAAAACTTTGAATAATCTTGAGTTACTAGCGCTGCCTCGAATATAATTAACACATTTTACTATCTCACTCAACGTGTTTAGCAAATCTGATGGAAGCGTTTTCACAGCCAAAGCGTAACGGTGTATCAAGCAATGATAGCCAAAAACTTGAGGAACAACTTGTTTCACGAGTGCCTGAAAACCAGAACGGATGCCCATCATGGAAGGCGCCCCCGTCTGTACAAATACCAATCAGCTTTAACCAATCCAGGCAATTTTCCTCAATAAACTCTTTTAGCGTATTAAATACGTCTTCGCCGCGAGTAGTAGTGGACAAAGATTTGCAGAACAAATATTCCTCTTTATATCATCATCTGTAATGTATCGTGTAAACATCAATAGTTGCGAACACGAAGCAACATCTGTGGACTCGTCCAACTGCAGCGCAAACATAGGACTTTGCTTCATTTCAGAAATAACGGTTGCTAGAATATCTGCACTCATTTCACAAATGCGACTTTGAACAGTAGTGTTTGAGAGTGAGATTTGTTTAATCTTAGCTGCATGTTGCTCACCAATAACAAGTGTTACTGCATCTAACAAGCAAGGTTTGATGAGGTCCTCTCCTATAGTGTGTGGTTTTTTATTACGTGCAATACGATGAGCAATTTTGTATGAAGCTTGAAGGCATGATTCATTTGCTTTTTGTATATTGCCTTTAGAATCTATGAACGAAGTTTTTATAAAAAGTACATAAATTTACGAACATTCGTCGATTCAAGAATCCATCTGTGAAAAACATCAATACAGTACGCGCTTATAACGAACAGCGATTGTGGACTCACGAGCGAAAGTTCGTAAATACTACGAACGAAATTCGTTCGATTAACGTACAACGGTTGCGAGTTCTAAGAAATTAGTACATGAATACTAAGAACGAAGTTGTTTCTATTAACGTACGGCGGTTGTAAGTTAAACAAAAGGGTTACATGAACATACGAACGAAGTTCATTCTATTAATGTACTGCTGTTGTAAGTTCCACGAAAGAGTAACATAAATCATAAGAACGAAGTTTATTGTGTTCATGTACAGCGGTTATAAGAACGAAGTTTATTGTGTTCATGTACAGCGGTTATAAGCTCCACGAAAGGGTTACATGAATCATACTAACGAAGTTCATCCTATTCATGTACAGCGGTTTTAAGTTCCACGATATAGGTACATAGAAACTAGCAACATAGTTCATTATTAATCCACAAAACCTAGATCATTGTTTTAAAAATTTTTTGCTCATCATGCATTTAATTGTTACAGGGTTTAATTTATAAGAGATTTGTGAATTCATGATTGAAATATTTATTGACGAAGCAAATCAAAATATAGAATTTTATACTAGACTATTTTATAAATTCAATACATAACTAATATAAAAGAGAACTTATAGGAATATTATCTTAAAATTATTTCCTGAAAAAAAAACTATCTTACTCGACTTCATCTAAACACGAGTCAATATAATACGATAAAATAGCAACTTGTGGCGACTTGTTGCTAGACGATAATTTGAAAAAATAATTTTCTATAACACTATAAAATATAATAGATTGTAGCGGAAAATCTAAATCAAAAACATAGAAAATGTTGAAATAAACGTCTACTGCACGTAAAAAACTTAGAAACTTGTATCTAACTTCATCAAAGTAAATAAAAATTTCTTTTAACGAACATATATCATCTCCTAGGGCAGGGGTGGCCAACTTGATTGGACCCAAGATTTCTTGTTCATTAACGAGACCCTGCGCGATCTACCAATGACATACCTACTTCTGGAATCTTAAATGAAACAGCATAGTTGAATACACAATTACGTACCTTTTTTTATTTTATTAAGAGAAAAAACATAAGTGTGAAAATTATACGTACTAACTACTTATTTACATGTTATATTAGTGAGAGCATTGCGTCTGAGTATCTTCCACTAGTTTAGCATATTCAGGTTTGTAGTTGGAGATTTCCAACCTTAAAGAATCCAATGTATGAGCGTCTGTCAATCGAGAACGGTGTTTACTTTTTGTTCGCTTTAAGTAGGAAAATTCTGATTCACATAAATAGGTTGAACCAAAACACGAATGAAGTTGTTCAACACATTTCTTCAAATTTGGATATTTTTCGTTGGAAACCAATGCCCAGACATCATGACCCGACGATGACCTTGCTTTAAGAAATATGTCGCAGCGCAGAGTAATAATTTCGTTTTGTAACATCGTGTGCTCTATTTGAAATGTGCCTGCAAATTTTCTAGCCAATTCATAGATATCACAATGATCAATGGAATCATTGAACGGATAACTGATGTATTGCGTATGGTTCTCAGTTTTATTGCAGACAACCAACTGATTTTTTTAAAAGGCCCACTGCCTGACTACATAAATTAATACAAAGCACAGTAGACGCAATACTCCCCCCCCGTATTTTTTTTTTTTTTTTAATTCAACAATATTTCTAGTCCATCTCTTCAATTAAACGCCTAGTTTTAAATCTGGGGGCCTAGCCAAGTGACCGTTCTACAGTCGTTGACGCTTGTAGAAAGGTCGTTTTATGAATGAAATAAACGGTCCCGAACGATAAGTCACGTGATTGTAGAAAGATCGGCAGCCAAGTGACGCATCTAGCGGTTCGTCCGCTCCGATGGAATAGAACGGCAGACGTTTCTATCGTGTAAAACGCTAAATCGCTTTAAAACCGTAGCCAAGTGCCACTTTCTGCGGTGGGAGTAGAACGGCTTTCTCTTGCGCCGAACGCTATTCCGACGATCGGCGAATCGCTGCAGAAAGACGAGCGATCCAATATGTCCGCCACCTAACAATCAGCTGATCGCAGTTTTGTGTTTGGTTCTCGCTCCTTTTTAATGGTTATGTATAAGTAAAATTTTCGCTGCTCAAAATGAAGGGAGTGAAAAAAATGTTCCGTAGACCTCGTTTTAACCATAACTTCGGAATAATAAACAAAATTTCGCAATTCATTCAAGGTTTTCGATTGAAGCAAGGTACTTTGAGCGTTGTGAATTAAATAAGGAAATAAAAGTAAGTGATTACAAATATTGTTTCATATGAATCTTCATATTGCGTGATATGTGCATTCATACTAAGCAAACATTTAATTTTTACAGGTGTTGTGTGCTTTCTTTTCTTGACACATGGTCTTGCCTAAACCGAACTTAACCATTGTGGATAATTTACACAAAGGGCACCTAGCAAATGCGTTGAATAATAAGATATGGGTGCATTTTAGGGTAATGATGTGATGGCAAGCAGGGTTCCATTTCCAAAACTTCTTAAAGAAAACTTATCGAACAAAAGTGAGTAGAACGATGCCTTTTAAAAACACGATGTAATGTCCACAATTCTTTCAGGTTCTTGAGCACCTTTGGGCGTAAACTATGTGGAGCCGAAACCTAGTCAAGGGGATATTCTACTTGTTCTTATTTGCCCATTTTCCATTCTATTCTATTAATACATGACTATGATATCATTTCACGAACTCATATGTATTCACTTTTTCATATATGCATTAATGATATTTATATGCTTACATTACAGATGTTATATTTGTTTGTATGATATTTTTTGATTGAAATTGTTCTTCAATGATGATATGATACAAATATGTTGGTATTATGTATTTCTATTAATTGTTTCTATTTTTCTATGTATACGTACAGGATCAAATAAAATATCTATCTATCCATCTATTGAAGTAAATTCCGACTACAAAGTGAGAAATGATTGATGAGTGAACGATAGGTCTTTTTTGTGCATAGGTATCATTTGGTAAATAAATGAATATGAAATATAACTTTCTCATCATATTTTTAACCTCTCTAAGTGCTAGAAGTTTTTCTATAATTTAGGTATTACTCACATTTTTTCACCTTGACTAACAAAGGGCATTTTTTTGTATAATAAAATACAAATAGTTGTGATTCTTACCCATTTATACTTTCTCATATGCTTTTTCAGATCGTTGCTAAATTACAGAACGTTATTTTTTACTGAGATTTGATCTGGACATATATTGTTAGATTTGATAATTCGCACATTTATTGCCATTTTTGAAAGTTAAAATTCACTACAATTATTAGTATGATTCTCACAAAAGCAAAGTTTTTGTTGAATAAATATGGTTTGTCTTCATTTTTATTCATAGGTAATAGAAAAAGCCCAAAATAACCTTAAAAAGAAAATACGGATTTCTTTTATAGACTTATGCTATTAACAGTGATTTACCAACGCTCTCAACATTCAAACACTTATTCCCGCGTAAAAGGTTACGCCCCTTTCGAAAGGCACAGAGTCCTACTTTGACAGTTTCTTTCGACTAACATAGAATAACACGGCCGACTTTTCCATCACCGCGATAGAACGAGCGTTTTACACGATCGCTTGCACTTGGCTACGAAGTTAGCGCTTTCCATCATCGCTGACGCGCAAGCGTTAACGATCGTAGAAAGAGAATAGAACCGTAGCGATTGGCACTTGGCTAGGCCTGCTGTTCCGCTTAGAAACAACCGGCGTTACCGCAACTTGCGCATACGAGGGCGATGGCGTCGGAGACCCTGTTACATGTGGCTGGCAATCACGATCCACCGTACAAGGAGCTGCCGGAGTTTCGCTTTGTGAAGCTGAAGTAGAATGCGTTACAGGATCGGGCGTCGAGAAAATAGGCCGTCGCTCCATTCCAGTTCCTTGCAGAACTTGAATTATTTGATCAGCATGGCGGAAAACTAAATTTGAACCGGAATTAGGTTTAATCGAATGCGTTAAATTTCCATTGTTGCTCAAAAGCATACCCTCCCCCCATTTCTTATTAGATCTTGTATAATCTCGAAAAATGACAGGGGAACCAGGTTTAAGAGACCTAGGTTTTTTCGAAAAATTCGCATCCTTAACTTTACCTTGCCAGCGTAATAAATCAAGACGAGACCTGAGAGGGCGCCCTAACAAAAGCTCAGATGGACTGTATCCAGTGCTGGAACTGGGGGCCCTACGGAAACTAAACAAAAATCGAGCTATCTTAGACCTGATATCAACTGAAGAAGAATCAGCTTTAATAGCATCTTTAAAAGTGCGGACATAACGTTCCACCTGGCCGTTGGAATTGGGATGATACGGCGGTGTGAACTTATGCGCGATTCCGTTTTCGAGAACGAATTCTTGAAATTCCTTGCCGTGGAAAGTTGGTCCATTGTCAGTAACCAGTATATAGGGTAGATGATAAACTTTGGTCGGCATCGCTGATTTCTGCCGGCAAGCCGTGCATGACTTCACAACATTTTCAATATCCTGGTTGATTTTAGGCCAGAACACATGAGCTCGGGCGAGATTCTTCATTCTGACGATGCCCAGGTGGCCGATATGGAGTTCCTCGAGTACCTCTCCTTGTAGAGCTTTCGGTATAACAATCCTATCGCCACGGACAAGCAAGCCTCCGAGTAAATTATAGTCATCATATTCTTTGCCGCTTTTTAGCCCCAGAATGATTTTCTTCGTAAGATCATCACGAATTAATTCTTGTCTCAATTTTTCATATGAGAGCGATCTGACAGCTTCTAACATTTCCATTTGATAAATTGCGTGAATATCACCTTCTTTCGGTGCCTCCGTTTGCAAAAAAGGAAAACGCGAGCAGAAATCGGCATTAGCATTGCCTTGAGATGACCGGTGCTGAATTACATAGCGGAAAGCAGAGAGGGTGACTGCATAGTGCATAAGGAGGGTACTAGCCAGGGTAGGTAAACTCTTCGTTGGATGCATAATGTGCGTGAGCGCTTGATTGTCACACACCAAAATGAATTCGGTTCCAAAAATCGATTACTGAGGACCGCACCGATACCATAATCCGACGCATCGGTAGCCAAAACTATAGGAAGTTTTGGGTTGAAAGGCATTAACACCCTATCACTGGCGACCTCATCCTTAAATTCCGTAAATGCCCGCTCGCACTTATCAGACCAATTGAAGTCCGTTCCACCTCGGAGTAACGCATGCAAAGGCTCCAAACGTGACGCATGATTTGGGATAAATTTCCCATAATAATTAACAAGACCCAGAAAACTACGTAAGGCCAACCGCACACGGAGGTGATTTCGATCAACCAAATTTCGTTGATTCGGTAGCACACATGAATGTTTTTGGTCTATAACTTATGTTAATCACCTAACCTCCGCCCGAGGTATTACCGCAGGCCCGGCGTTATAATTAACGCGCTGTAAACGGAATCCGAAATTTCAGTTCCAAACTCGTAGACGATGGCCGCGGCGTTGATTATCCCCTGAAACCGGTACTTGTGATACGCGAGGGATCAGGCAAAAAGAGTGAGACCACATCTTTATCGAGGGTTTGTTCGTTGACAGATATGGGTCCCTTTCAAACGACGAAATGAAGCAAATTTCTTGTCCCTTGTACGAGGAAATTTCTTCGTTCGTTCCTGCTCGGAAACGAAATGGGTGATATGGGCCACGTGAACATTGAATAGGAACAAGGAACTTCAATAATTCCATTCAAAGTCTATTTCGATTCTTTGTTAATCATAGATGGTCCGAATTAATTATTTATTGACATATGGCGTAAACACTTGAAATTATTCAGATGCACTTTTTTCACAAAAGCACGTAACCTGTTGTGCTTACTTCGTTAAAAGGAATAAATGGGGCATTTAATTTTTTCTACTATTTATATCTTCCAGCAGGCGTATGCTTTTATATTTTAATATTACCTAAACAATTTTCTTGTCAATTGACTTTCGAAAATGTATAAGAAAATGCAGAATATTCATCCCGATCGTATTAAAATTTTCAAAAACTGCACCAAATTATGAAGTAATTATCAGCAATCATATTACCTAATATGAATTGTTTTGAAGCTTCGTACAAATGTGATATAATAACTATTCGTTTGATCGAGTTCTGCGTAGCAACATATTCTTTTAATTAATGAGGTGAAGATTTATATAGATATATTCAAATAACTATGATTGCATTTTCGAAATATTCGGTCTTTATCAGATGAAGAAAATGTGAATGAATTTCCGTAAACGAGCAATATCTTTCTTAAATTGAACATGGATTTACATCAAACAGCAGCCTCAACCATTTCAATTTTGAAAATATTCACTCTATTTTGTGAAAATTATAAAAACCCGTTGTCTTTGTCATTAATATAATAATATTACTATGAACCATCTAAACAGAAAAATAAAATAACGTACGATTTTAACTGTAAAACGGATTTATATTAGTATATTGGATAATATGCTTCATTCATATTTAAAAATTCAGCAAATATGATTGAACCGATAATTTTCAGTAGCTGTGACAAAAACGCGGATTTGCGAACGTTGAAATAGATAAAACGAACTTCGGCAGAAACGTTTTATTATACTCCGGCAATATACGAATCGTTTCTGAATGGTCCGATTTGTATAGTACAATAAATATTGATCCGTAAACGCAGGACAAAATTTTTAAGGAGAGGGTGCTTTTAAAATATTTGTTCTATTAACTTCGTTTCATTCTCTATTTTTTCAAATTGAAAAACCCCCTATTTTTCCAAAGTCAACTACATTTCCGCAAAACAAAATTTCTCATTCAATCTTTATTCAATTCCTTCGGTTTTCAATTATTGCGTAATCAACCTATATGCCCACTTGAAATTGCAAAATAACAATGTAATGTCCGATTTAGACATACAAATCAAAATTACATACGAAAAAAAATATTCAACGCATTTCCATATCACGAAATTGCGACCCTACGGAACCGACATGTTCCCTTTTAAACGTACCATTCCGCTGAAGGTATCGAAATACGAAAAAAAACCCGTATCTCAATCCCGAAACACGTTTTCTAACGCAACGTTCAGTTCCTAGCCGAGAAACCTCGCGACGAGGCTAGGTGATTAACAGAATTTATGACGCATAAACATAAGTGCCGACCACCGAATTATCGAAATTTCTTTCACCGAAATCACCCCGTGTGCGGTTGGCCTAACTGACTCACGTTCTCCGGACGCTCGGCTTGCAACACTGCGTTAATCTTGTCGGTAGTCTTATGAATACCGTCTCTATCTATTAATAATCCTAAATACGTAATCGAAGGAGCCATGAAAACGCATTTCTTTTTATTTAATTTCAAGCCATTTTCATCGAGCACCCGAAGAACGTCGTCCAGCCGGGATAAGAGCTCTCTGTCGCTCCCTCCCTGAATTTTGATATCATCAAAGAAAACAGATACTCCAGGTAGGCCGGAAAACAACTGGTCAATGTATCTCTGAAATATGCTCGGAGCATTCTTGATTCCAAAAAACAATCTTTTTACTTTAAAGTTTCCCAGGTGAGTAGTAATTGTTTGAACAGCAGCTGTCTCATCAGAAACTGGGAGGTGTAAATAAGCTCTAGAAATGTCTAGCTTACAAAAAATTTTTCCTCCATTTAACTTCGAACATATTCCATCAATGTGTGGAATCGGATAGACATCATCGACAATTCGGGGATTTACGGTACTCTTATAATCCGCGCATATACGGACTCGATCCCCCGATTGCAACACCGGAACAATTGGGGTTCCCCACTCTGAAATGTGTGTTTTTTCTAAAATCCCCTGACGTTCGTGCTTAAGGATTTCATTTGTAACTTTGTCTTTAATTGCGAATGGCAGTGTCCTAGCTTTTAGATAGATCGGCTTGGCATCTTTTTTAACTTCAAGAGAACAATGGAAATTCTTAGCTTTACCGATACCCTCGCCGAAAACAGAATTTTTATATTTTCCAAGGACACCTTGCAATGCATTTTCTAATTCAACTGTCTTAACTTCCATCGCACGCTCAAAATGCAAATTCACATTATTCTTGGTATCGATAATTCCCAACGCACGAAGCCAAGGCCTACCGACGATCGCTCCGTTCGGGCAGTCAACGACTAGCAAGTCAAGATTCTTTACACTGCGGTTCTGAAAATTAATATCACATTGAAAAGTACCCAACGTCTTAACAACATTACCAAATGCTGAACGCAACATTACCGTACTGGGAGAAATTATATGATTTAAAAAATACTTATCGAATAAACTCTTTGAGATAATCGAAGTACTTGCATCGGAGTCGAACTCGAACGGTATCAATGCATCGTTCACTTTGATCTCCATAATGATCTTGGAGTCGCCCTTGTTTGAATAAGAGAAAAAATCAAAAATTTCAACTTCATCCTCTGTGATACCATTAACTTCTTTTTTTGAAGCTGATGCTGACGCAGGTTGACTCCTCACGTTGCAAATTTTGGTAACGTGACCGTTCCTCTTGCAGTTCGTGCAATAGGGGTTTTTAAAATTACAGTTGGATGCAATATGGTCTTCATCACCGCAATGGAAACAATAACGGTTTTGATTCACATAACTGTTGGCATTACCGGAATTATTTTGAAATTTTCTCCTGACGCCTCCACCATGACTACGACGACAGCTATTGAACTTCTTATTCCGATAATAAGCATTAACAGGCAACGCTTCTTCCGAGGTTTCAAACGTAGTCCTCTCTTTTGGGTTCTTCGACGCTTTCTTCGATTCGATAAATGACGAAGCTGCACTGACTGCCTTCTCGAATGATTCAAACTCGGCGTGATGCATCAAATGCAATCGAAGTTCGTCGTCTCTACACCCGACGATTAACTGCCATATAAGTGCCTCCTGAAGCCATTGAGCCGGAAATAAGCAAGTACGAGTAAGATTTTTGAGTTCCGACGCGAACTCTTGCATGCTGTAGTGGTGTTTGGCCGAATCGGAACATCGCGGACTGCGGGCCAAAGAGGTCGCGGAGTGACGCGTGCGAACCTACCAATATGTGCGGGCCGGGAATCCCCTTACGTACAATGGCGCGGCTGTCCAATAGCACCGAGGGTGAAAAAAAGACAGCATTAGTTCGGAGACCCACCAAACCCGCGAAGAAAAAAGACAGTCAGTCCGTTGGCGTCATTTCGACTATTCGGAACTATTCGATCTCAGATTGTCACCGATTTTTGAAAAATAAAAAAATTTTTTTAATTTCACTGTTGAGTTGCTTGAAACCTGTTAGGACCGTAGGAAGTAACAGTACCACTGCATTCTCTGTGGACTGTGGTCTCATGCAATATGTTCAGGGTGGAATTCACCAAAAGGATACACTTGTAATTTATGTGAACGAAAGTATCATATTATGATATATAATTTGTCTAGTCCAATAATTACTAAAGTTGTTTATCATAATTCAAATTGATTTGACATTGTTGACTGATAATAAATTGGAAAGGCTGCCCTTACGTACAAAATAGATAATAATGCTTATTTAGGATTGTAGACTTTACGTTTATTATATAAGTATGGTTTATTTCGTTAACATTTTATTTAATTATGATGTGCCTTAGTTGATATATTCTAAGAAACACGTTTGAGCGTCATAATCCCGGACCCCGAGCGGCATTATCCAATGCCAGGGGCAATGCCGCCCAAACATGTTTTTTTAAAAATGGTTTTTTATTAGAAATAGGTCAAAGATATAAGCTTCTGTTGTTAAATTGTTGATTAATCGATACATTAAGAATTTATTACGTTTCATAATTTTGATTTATAATGAATAATTTAAAAAATACACGATGTTTTCCTTAAGTGAACGCCATTCCCCCTTCTTACCCTACAGTGCCCCGAAAAAGTTAAAATGTTATTTTTCAAATGCAGAATGCATTTTCGGATAAGGAATTCAAATAAAAGTCTTGTCGATGCAAGTAAAACGAGGAAGAGAAAATTTGAGATCATTGTTAACTAAATGGTAAAAAAAAGACGGAAAACATCGCATTTTGCAGATAATTTGTGCACCAAGAGTTTAAGTGAATATATGTCGCGAAGTATTCGAATGAATTACATTAGTGTATAAAAATGATTTTGCATTCAAACATAATATTATTTAGTAATTGTACTCACTTATTTTCGTATTTTGTAAAAGAGCACTCATCTTTTGGACTCGTACTCTTTTGACTGTACATGAAAGCAAAAGAGTCTAATTTTGAGATAACACAATTCCAAAGTACTTGATTATTTTTATGCACTTGAGCAATTATTCTATTGAGTCAATTTCTGTGTTATACTCTCACGTTGATTATTGTGTTATGTTGAAGGTGTATATCAAATATCTAATAAGCTACCCCGACTATGACTTATTTTCCAATTTTTTCGAGATGATAACCGGCTAACTTGTAAATAAGTCATAGTCGGGGTAGCTTAGTGGTAGAGCAACAGCGCGTAATGCTGGAGGTCCGAGTTCGATTCCCGGTCCCGCCGTGACTTATTTTCCGAGTATTTTCAAGACATATACCCTATCACCGCGTTAGTGAAGAATAACACCTTTAAGATCAAATATCTAATCATTCAAGAAGAACGAAATTAAGAAAAACGGAAAGCGGGTGTTTTTCACAGTCGTGATATTTCTGTATATTACTGAAATTCTGCGAATTTCGTGGATCAGTATAATTATTCTTTATATTGTCGGTGGACCTCCGAATATTGTTGTGGATTCGGCAAAAAAATTCATGTTGCAGGAATATTTTCGAATAAAAGATTCAAATTGAATGCAGGTGTATTTGTTCCGTGAAAATGACAATTTTATAGTTTTAGGCTTTGAATAGATTAAGTGAGTTTTAGGGGCGTGCCGCTCCGTAATTTTGAATCATCTGCGCCGGTCGACTCGGGTTAAAAAAACGAAACCCAACGGGGTAGAAGTGTGTCGCGTACCAGCGTTCAGGCGTACATCAACAAAAAACGGTCGTACCCTGAGTCGATAAATTAAATTCTGAATCAACGGACGCGGCACGTCATATTTGTATATTGTCAATATATTTCATACGTCAGAAATCGCATAATTTTTTCTCGTCCTTCATCGAAAGATGGTGTCAGAAACGACAAACAAAGGTAAATACGGAGTGACTTCGCATTTGGAGAAATTCCGACCCCAAACATTTTGGTGTTAACGAAGTGGGATTCTAAAGTTTTGTGACAGTACGTTGGGAGTGAAACTGGCCAACACAATAACTGCAAATAAACTCATCGCTCATCACAGCCGACATCAGAAGCCGCATCCTGAGAAGTTCAACCAGTCGATTACAGCGTTCTTCTGCTGAGACAAGAGCACATAAGTATCAGTAGAGTGGTCCCGCATGTGGTTTTGAATTTTCATTGCTTCGATAACATACGTATTATTTCAAAGACAAATCATTGTCTCGTGCACAAGCGTTCCAAATAAATATAGAATCGTCAAAATTTCTTGAAGTTACTAACTCGTTCAAACGTTAAAAAAACATGGCAAGTCGCGTGAAAATCTTAAATCAGAAACGCTCGACACTAAAAGGTCAGATAACGAAACTCGAAAAAATCATTGAAGACAGTGGCATTGTTAGAAGAATAATATTTCGAATTTGACGCGCCATACATGCGCCTGTGCTGAATTATCTTCAGCAGTAACAGCGCTACCCCAGCGACACTCGTTACTTCGTGACTTGCATCCTTAGATGAATGTACATTGAGAATTGTGCTACATTTTCATTTTGTTAATTGTTAATTCCACTGATAATAAACAACAGACATAGACTCGCATGCAATTAAGGCACGGTTTGAGAGGTTAAAAATACAATTCGTAGAATACGAAGCAGTTCACGACGAGCTCACTGTGTTGATAGACGAAAGCGAACTTGAAAGTCTCAAAAAGTTTGACGACATTTCGCACTCTTTGGGAAAATAGAAAAACGAGTACCTTCAGTTGAAAAAGTAGTTGACGTCGCTTCTTCAGTCAATTCATCAACATGGATGATCACCTCGATGCCATTCTAGATATAAAGGTACAAACAAAACCTTCCTCGAAGGGATTGACGCGACTCATAGACGATATGAGGCAACACCTAAAAATTTTAGAGAATTTGGGAGTGCAAATAAACGCTTCCCTTCTAATTCGAACGCTAGAACGCGCGATTTCATCGGAAATTCAATCTAAATGGGAGGAAACTTTCAGTTTAGAAATAACGCCTACGCCGGATCAATTTTATCGATTCATATCCGCAACAACATTTCGGTTACAATCGTTAGAACAGAATAAGCCGGTTCATTTAAAATCGGGAAGCTACATTAACCAATTTTTAAATCACCGTCAATCACCATGGGTATATCGGGAGACTAATGTTCCTAGAGCTCTAGTTAAGGGCCCCACATATTGCGTTGATGCTCGACTGCTTTGCTCGTCGAGCAAAAATGCCGCAAAACCGAAGTGTGTGGATGGAAAACCGTCGTTCTTGCTCGCGAACAAAGCTGCTGAAAATAATCAGGCGGAGCTTGATTATGTCTGTCGAGCACGTTCGATGCTCGCGTGTTGGCGAGCGAGTCTGTAGTCTGTGGCGCCAACAGTCTTTAGAACCGACGGTTTAAACAGTGTCGTAGTTTACCGTATTATTATTTAGGCTCAATATATTATTTCTATTACAAGTTCAAGATGTCAGATCTTCGTCAGATGAACAGAAAATTCCTTGTGGAATTTATTGAACTTTATCGTAGTTTTCCGTGTTTATGGCAAATAAAATCTCGCGAATATAGCGATCGCTTGAAGAAAGAGAATGCGTATGAACGGCTATTGACACGAAATTAAGAGGAATTGATTCTGACGCAACGAAAGAATCGGTTAAGAAAAAGATTGATTCGTTGAGGGCGGGCTACCGAAGGGAATTGAAAAAAGTAAAATCATCAAAAAGAAGCGGTGCTGGAAGTGATGACGTTTACACACCTAATTTGTGGTATTTTGATGAATTGTCATTTTTAAGTGATCAAGAATGTACACGGTCTAGTGTATCGAACCTAGAAGCCGAAGATGATTTCAACGTAAATGACAATGATACTGAGGAAGACGTTAATGAAAGCCTTGATACTCATACTCAATCAACGCAGGTAGGTATACTCCTGAATGCATGCGTATCTATATTGAAAGGCGACTAATAATCGGAAACAATTCCTCGAATATCAATCGCCACTTTTTAGTTAAAGAACTAGGTACCCATTTACAATAATAATCATCGCTTGTTCTTATTCTACACTGTGTGAGTCACGCTCATGGCCACGGAAGATGGTGGCTATATATGTAAGTTTGGTATGCCACTCCTAGGAAAACACCCTGTATATAAGAAAATTATTTTCAAAAAGTAGTCCTAATCAATACCTATCAGATTCAAAAAAAAAATTTTTGAAAAACAAACCAATTTCCGTGGCCCTGAGCGTGACTCACCCTGTATATTCATATTTACTGTTTTTAATGAAAGTCGTTTGTTCTTCTTATATTTATTTCACTTAAAATAGTAATCAGGAGCATAAGCTTATAATAATTATTATATAAAGCTTTCTTGCCACGGCACCGATCCTACACTGGTAAAATAACGCATAAACTTCTCGCGGACTTTGTTTGCCTCTATTGATACATGTCTTTGTGAACCATTTTGCAAAGCAAGTAAGGTGTTTGGTTCTGGTCTCAAACCAAGCTGTATATTACCAGTTTCTAGATCTTCAACATCAAAGCACGATGCAGGAGTATAATAATCTTGACGGTTTCGTCTCAGAAAATTGTGTAGAATACAACATGCCATGACCACTTTATCGACGTTATCCAGTTTTAAATTAATTGCTGTATGAAACATACAGAATCTTGCAGCCAAAATGCCGAAAATATTTTCTATTATACGACGACATCTAGATAATCTGTAGTCTTGTCGTTATTGAGTTGCTTACGGTTGAAAGGTTTTAAAAAATCGCTTCTCAAGGCAAAAACTTCGTCGCCAACAAAAACAAATGGCAAATCTGTTTCAGTATTTTTTATTGTTGAAGGTGCAGGTATCTTTAGACTTCCATCTTTCAGTTTTTCATAAAAAAGAGTATCGTCAATTACACCCCCGTCAGATACGCGGCCATTTGTTCCGAAGTCGCATAATATAAATTCGTAATTGGCGTTGCAAATCGCCATGAGAACGAGGCTGTGTTGCCCCTTATAATTATAATAGTATGAGCCACTGTTTCGTGGTGGAATAATTTGTACATGCTTTCCATCAACCGTACTTAGACAATGTGGAAAATTCCATTTATCAAGAAAATCGTTCGCAATACATTTCCATTCTTGTTCTGTTTTTGGAAACTGTAAAGAAAAGAAAATCAATCAAACTACACATAAATACAAACATTTTTTTTAGGAGGAACAGTGCCCGTTGTTGTCGCCACAGTCAAATATATCTTTAAATGAAGGTGAATTCAGCAGAGCATCATCAAAAGCCTCAACATCACGCTCGGCAAACACTCCAAGTTTAAAAAGGAAAAGATCAAAAGTTTCTGCTGATGATATTTTATGTAGACTGAACCAAAAATTGAATGACGAGAGAGTAGAAGACGAATTTGACGTGATCGGCAAAAACTTGGCTCATAAATTACGAAAATTATCTGCAGAAACGGCCACTATTACGGAGAAATTTTTTATGGATATTCTCTTCGAGGCTCAATTGGGAAATATAAACCGGGATTCGAAACTCAACATCACCCAAATAGTGCTGGAGCCACTGCGAGAGCAACCATCTACTTTTACCACATTAAGACCGTTTCAACATATAACTCAACAGAATGTTCAAAATATGGAAAGTTATAATGTAGTTGATTTTCTTTCAGATTTCAACCCTGAGAAATGATTCCATAGATGTGATTTTATAACTTTCATAAATATTTTAACCATTATAATTATAACATTTAAAAAAATAAATTTCACACAATTTATACAAAATTTTATTTTTGGTGGCTTACCTTTAAATACTCCCTTTTTAAAGCATAATAAATTGCGTTGCAAGTATCTGGTATAATCTGACCCAAAGCTTGAGGTGAAATAATAACTGAAAATTTTAAATCTTCATAGCTTCTGCCCGTGGCAAGAAATCTTAAAGTGGCTGTTAGTCGCTCATGAGGTGTTATAGCTTTTCTTAACTGCATGTCTTGTTTAGCGATCAGAGGGGTTACTAATTTCAGAAGAGTGCAATAAGTTTCATAGTCCATTCTCAAATAATTAAACCAATCTCCAGGTTCTAGGCGAAGTTCTGACAGTAAGTTGATATGAGAAAACTGGCTTCTCTTCAAAAGCCATATCTTTGCCCATTTTGTTCGTTTCCTTTTTCAGTTTGGATGCAATAGTGACAACCAAGCTAAACATTTTTGCAAAAATATCAAGTTCTTTACGTTTCCTTCCAACAAACTGATTGCGGAAGCTTGGAAATTGGCTTGTCGTCGAAAAGGCAAAATAAATTTGGCAACTTCAAGAATTTGTGGAAAACATTTCACACAAGACGACTTTGTTATCAACTTGAAGCATCAATTTTTGAAGTATCAACCAAAAAATTTTCGGGGTTTGAAACCTGATGCCATTCCATCGCAACATCTTCCAAACTCTGAAGAATCTTCCTCAGTTGTATCATCACGAACGCAACGGTTTAAGAAGAGGGCTAATAAAGAATTCGTGAATTAAATTTTATCAGAACATTCCCAACAAACTGGGTATGTAATTTTACCTTTATCTACAAAGTAATAATGTTAATTTTTAGTCGTAGTGACAAAAATGTTTCCGAGAATACACACGTTCATAGCGCATATGTTAGCGAATCGACCAGCGAAAATACTCAGAATAAAACGTAAATGAAAATCTTTTTTGAAGCAGATCTATTTTCGAATTGGTTTTAGGTCAAATATCGAAACCGAAAGTCGTGATCAATTACTTAAGCGTATCGAAGAATTGGAAAACCAAATGACTAGCGTTCAAAATTTATTCACAACGACACAATTAAAGAAACTCCGTAATCCAAATATTCGGGCACGTTGGTCAGTTCGAGATATTAGCACGGCCATCCATTTTCATGCAGCTGGTCCTCGATTGTATGGGCTATTGTTGAAGAAACACTACCCTTTTCCTGCCGTTTCAACATTACGAAACTGGTTGGCAAAAATTAAAATCATGCCAGGAATACAAAAAAATATTTTTAACATTATTAAGAACAAGGATATGAGATCCGAAGAAAAAATTTGTGTTCTTTCTTTTGACGAGATGAAACTAAGAAGGGAATATATGTATGACAAAGTTTGTGATGAAACATTGGCGCCTTGTAATTATTCGCAAGTAATGATGATCAGAGGATTGGTAGGACAATGGAAGCAACCGATTTTTTTCGATTATGATTGCAAGGTTACAAAAGAATTGTTACTTAACGTAATTAATTATATAGAAATATCAGGTGAGATATTTCTATATCTTGTATCTGACACATATGAACAATATTTATTTCTTATAGGATTTAGAGTTGTTGCAGTAGTAAGCGACCTAGGGGGAAGTAATAGGGGTTTGCACGGAGAACTCAATATTACTATTGAAAAAACTTTTTTTATCAATCCTTTCAACAATCGAAAAGTGTATGTTTTTGCCGATGTTCCACACCTTCTCAAATTAATAAGAAATAATTTTGTTGACTATGGTTTCTCTGTTGATGGAAAAACTATCAGAAAAAACATAATCGAACAAATAATAGATATTAATAGTGAATCGGACCTCCGAGTAACTCATAAAATCTCGAAAGAGGATTTGAATTGTAAAGATGTGAGGAGACAAAAAGTCAAGCTGGCGGCAAAATTATTCTCCCATACAATTTCATGCGCTATTACGAGAAGTGGGATGAATAATGAGCTGGGAAATGAGAACTGGGAAACTTGTGCAGATTTCTTCAAGTTGGTAAGTTCAGTTTTAGTCATATTCAAAATATATTGGTATCTATTAATTAATATTCCACAATTCTGAAAAGGTTAATGATTGGTTCGATTGTCTCAATGTAAGGGTTCCAGAGATAGATAGTCGAGAACGAATGAAAGCGTACGGACTTGCGATCGAAGTTCAGAACGGTATTATCGATAAAATGACGGAAACAATGAAATCGATGAAAGTAATAGGAAAGACTGTTCTGATGCCATTTCAAAAAGGTTTCTTTATTCGATTAGATTTTTAGCTTTTTTCATTTCTTGGTTACTATTTTTAGGAATCATTATCACCAACAATTCATTGAGAGGATTGTTCAATGATTTGTCGGAGGAATTTTGGCTATCATATATCCTGACGTACAGACTGAATCAAGATGTTCTCGAAAATTATTTCGGTTCTGTGCGATCCCGAGGAGGTCTCCATGATCACCCAAATGCACTGGAATTTCGATACAGGCTGAGATCGTTAATACTAGGACAGAATGACGTCGCTTTTTCTGATCACGGAAATGTTGAACAGGATTCAACTCCTAGCATTTCGATGACAGACGATTGTTTAGGATCGCAGTGTTTTCAGGGATTAGTAATTCCTAACCAGCCTGATGTAGTTCGCGAAGACTTCGAAAATGAACTTAATGATGCTGCGTTCGATGGTCTTGAAAATCTTGCAGGCTACTTATGTAAAAGATTAGGGAAGGATGATGTTCACGCATTATTCACGTCTGTTGTAAAACCCTGTCGTTCGACTACCCTTTGAAGGGAAGGAGAACGCAGGTACTATTTTTATCAACAGTTGTTAACAGACCGTCGACAGGAACGGTAGTACCTAGAAGTTCGCTGTGCACGAACGATTCATTTTGTTAGATTAAACATTGTTACCAGCACTTGGTTTCATCGTTATTGGTTTGTGAGTATCCACAAAAAACTCTCTGGTCCTTCGTGTCTTCACCGTGCCGAAGTAGTTTGAATCACAAGCAAAAACAGATGAATTACTAACCTCTAATGATTCCAATACTTACACGTGGGTTGATCATTTGAGGGAAGGTGGGTTGGTTAAACCGTCGAAGTCATTTATGGATGAAATGGGAATATTAGAGGGTATATTTAACGCCATAAATGAAGAAAAAATTTGTATCCGAAAAAAATATTTGGAAAACCTAATGGACCACACCAAACATAAAGCGGTGTCAACTCAACAATAAACCTGGCAAGGTATTGGCCAAGAAAGGAACAGTGAAATCACTTACTTCCGGTGAAAAGGCGAAACAATTACCGTTGTTGCTTGTTGCAACGCTATCGGCAATTTTCTCCCACCTGTTCTGATTATCAAGGGTAAATAAAACCCGAATTCGAAGAAGGACTTCCTCCTGGTTCAAAAGTTTATATGCAAAAGAAATCAGCATATATTTCCTCAGAACTTTTACAAGTGGCTGACCGAACATTTTATACCCCGCAAGCCTCCAGGAAAGGTATTACTAATTTTAGATGGTCATTCATCTCATTCCAGTGCTGTCAATATGCTAGAAACTTCTCGTGACAATGATGTGATACTGCTTTGTTTACCTAGTCATACTACTTCTGCTTTGCAACCATTAGACGTATCTCTATTTGGACCATTTAAAAAATACTATTATGCGGAGACAAACAATTTTATTCGCACCAATCCACAAAAAAAACTGAACCGGTACAATGCTGGTCAACTGATGGCAAGGGCGTGGATTCGAGCAACGATACCTGCCAATGCAATAAATGGTTTTCGCCACAGCGGAATTTATCCAGTCAATCCAAATGCTCTGTCTGATGCTGAATTTGCTATATCAGATATTGCATTGGGGGAGCTTACGCAGGAACAAGAGCCTGAAACTATCATAAATGAAGCTGAGCAGAACAGTGTGAACCAGAATTGCACGCCACCAAGGCCATCGTCAAGTCTTTTGGCTCTTTCTCATGATTGTTTAGCCCTAGGAGATGGTGAGATTGAAAATTACATTTTAGATAATACTGAACTATCATTGCCATCGCTGATATCTTTAAATGAGTCACAGAACAAAGATCAACAAAAGAAACACCATCAAATTTTTACATCATTCATCTCCTATACCAAAAATTCCGCTGAGTATGTCTAAAAGGGCTAAACAATCAGCAGAAATTTTAAACTCGAATGATAAAATAATCGAGAAGAAAAATAAAACTGAGAAAGTAAAGAAAACAACTGTAATGAAACAAACGAAAGAAACAATAAACAAACCAGTTGGTAGCAAAGAAAAGATTACGAAGAAAAAGGGCGTCTACAAAAAATAAAAAAATCAAAACAATATAGAATATTACTAGCAGTGAATCAGAATCAGATAGCACAGATTTTATTGAACTGACTAAAGGAAGGGCTCTAAGGAAAAGAAAAACTCGTATCTACAGTTCTAACAGTGACAATGAAGAAAATGTTATAAGTTCAAAAATATCTAAAGGAAAAGCAACTAAAGGGCTACTAATAAAAGGTGAAAAAACGAATTGTCTATTGGAAACACTAAAAATATATTACAAGTAAAAAATGTTAATTTAAAAATAGAAAATACCAAGAAAGAAGTTTCAGTTCATGATTATTGTGTAGAATGTTTTGAAAATTATAATTTAACTAAATCGAAATCAGATTGGATCGAATGTCAGATGTGTCGAATGTGGTTTACAGTGCCCCGAAAAAGTGAAAATGTTATTTTTCAAATGCAGAATGCATTTTCGGATACGAAATTTAAATAAGAGTCTTGTCGATGCAAGTAAAACGAGGAAGAGAAAATTTCAGAAAATTGTTAAGTAAATGTTTAAAAAAAGACATCGCATTTGGCAGATAATTTGTTCACCAAGAGAGTTCGGTGAAAACGGGTTAATATGTCGCATTTTGATGAGCATTCGATACAATCGATGGAGGAAAACAACGTTCAAAACTAACCAAAAACTACCAAGATCAACAAAAATTACCTATGTATTGCGACAATTCAAGGATTTTTGTGGGAAAAAAGGATATATCCTGGACGAAGATGAGGAGATGAGTTCCTGTCGAACGTGTCATCCCAGGAATACAAGAATTTCAAAGTAAAGAAAATCTGGGATGTGAATGCAAAATTAATAATGGAAGAGCATCTATTACAAGAAGTTTAAGTGAATATATGTCACGAAGTATTCGAATGAATTACATTAGTATATAAAAATGATTTTGCATTCAAATATACTATTTAATAATTGTACTCGTTTATTTTCGTATTTTGTAAAAGAGCACTCATCTTTTGGACTCGTACTCTTTTGACAATACATGAAAGCAAAAGAGTCTAATTTTGAGATAACACAATTCCAAAGTAATTGGTAATTTTTATGCACTTGTGCAATTATTCTATTATTGAGTCAATTTCTGTTTTGTACTCTCACTTTGATTATTGTGTTATCTTGAATGTGTATATCAAATATCTAATCATTGAAGAAAAAAGAAATTCAGAAAAACGGAAAACGGGTGTTTTTCTCAGTCGTGAGATTTCTGTATATTACTGAAATTCTGCGAATTTCGTAGATCAGTCTGATTATTCTTTATATTGTCAGTGGACCTCCGAATATTTTTGTGCATTCGGCAAAAAAATTCATGTTGTAGGAATTTTTAAATATTTTCGAATGAAAAATTCAAATTGAAAGCAGTTGTATTTATAAAAATCAGCATTTGAATATTTCCAGACATTTTTTTATGAACAGTTACTCTGAACTGCCACATATATGGGATATTACATATGAGGGTATACGTAAAAACCATATTTAATCAGTTTCAGATAATCCCTAAAAACAATCAATTATTCTTATTCTCGCTGCTTTGGTATATTTTAAAGAATCTCATACCGATACAATTTTGTTTAATATTCAGAAGGCCAAATCTACTCGTCTTACAAGTCGTTAATGCATTTTATAATAGTGTAATATCAACATGAAAGAGAAATTGGGACTCTGATTACATAAACAAAGCTTGCGAACAGCCACGAGAAGCTTCCCTCTCCAACTGGATGTGACGTCAGTCAGTGATGCGCGAACAGAACGAAATAAATGGGATTTCTAAAGGACATATCTTGTAATTCTTTGTATCATGGAGCGCCATTAGTAGAATTAGCCCCACTAGTGTCGCCCGTCATCCCACTCCCGTGGGTACGAGAACGATAGAATATTTCGTCTCTATCATTCGTTGAGTAGATGGGTAAGTGGTAATACCAGTTTCAATTTGATCCGATCCTTTTAAACATTTTTTACGTATCACACCATTAACAACTTTTTTTCACTAATAACTTTGACATTCTGCTTTCGGAACCTCCAAAAAAAATCAAGAACAGAAGGCGCCGAAGATATAATGGGGGGCGGCTCTTTGTAAGTTATAACATTACTGAAACATTTAATTTATGAGTTATCCTATTTTTGTTTTTGTAGTACAACGAGAGCTTCCGGTTCTTCTCCGGAAGGGGAATGGGGCCCTTGGCAGCTTTATGGGACGGCCCTTGGAATGGGGTGTGGGGCGGCGACGTTGCCGTCCCCCAAGATGCACCGGGCCCCAGCGGCGTCGCCGCTGTAGACGGTGGGAGTGGTGAACGTGGCGGAAGGGGAGGCCGTGGCAGAAGGGGCGGCCGAGGCGGAAGGAGTGATGGTTACGATATTGGATTGACTGAAGATAGCGGACGTGAGGGTGACGTGATAGCGTGGGGTCGACGAGTGCGGCGAAGCCGACGTCGAAATCCCCATCGTCCCAGCGACGCCGTCTCCAGAACGGCCAAACTAAAATAAAATATACATCTTCGAGAAAATTGTGACGTATAAATAGGCCAATCGTTATACGTCAATGTCATCAACCGGCAGATCCTTGAGTGGAAAAACTCCAAAAGGATGTCGTTGATGACATTAATCGGATCAAAGAAAGAAAAAGGAACGATATGCGGTCTAAACGCACCAAAAACAAACAGAAGGACATATCGGAAAATATCGACAATTCAGGTAATTGTATATTTATCGAAAAACATCATTAATCTAACGGGGGTGGATCTAATCACTGAATATATACGGAAAAGTATTCTAATCGTAATACTTTATCTTCTATCGTCTTTAGTATGGTATTGTCCCGAATAAAAATTTTTCTTTATGTAATTTATCAATCGGAAATTTCCTCAAGGAAAATAATACAACATTGAGCAATGAGTAGAGGGACAATTATATGAAATTATATTTTTCGGTAGTACACCTATTTCGCTTTCCCTGTCCAAAGAAATACATGATACTAATTTTACTTCATTTTCTTCAGCATCCACCTCATCGGCAGCAGCGATGGTAGGCCAGGAAGTACATGTACTGCAGCCAACGGGAACACCATTGCCTCCACCTGTGCCCCCGTTTTAAAACTGGTCATTACCATGCTCCCTATCCTTATTATCCCCCATATTATCCCAGCCAACACCCACCCCCTTCCGGTTTTCAATAAGAATAAGATTATGGTGTTTCAATTATTATAATTATTAATTGCAATGAAATTTTCCAATAAATTGAGTATATTTCATGTCAACTTTTACTTCCTTATGTTTATTTTACCTCCAATTAATAAGTTAATTATTTTTTAATTAATTTTTCAATTAATCAACAAATTCAATTAATTGATGACATAAACGGGCGTACTGATTTCAGTCCTTAAATCTAGAACCACATTCCAGAAACGCGTGCCTGGTGCAGTCCTATTTTATTGGGGTCTGGAGGCCTTAAACTGGGGACCGAATCGACTGTTACCCACATGGCGCATTCACACGTACACGAACATTCGCGTCGTAAAATGTTATTTATGGGACTTCTTTCAAGGTCCTACTCAAGTTCGGGTGTTTCCACACAAAACGCCTGAGGCGTGAGTCCTACCGCTTTTCGAGAAAGTACCTGAATGGATTTGTCGTTTTGTCGGTATCAATGCAAACAAAATTTTATTATTTTATTGGGTTATGGTCCAATCTTTAAATCCTCCTACATTTTATTATGATTACTGTTCACGACCAGTTATTTCGTCTCGAAAGGATACCGCTTTCAAGAGTACGAATTCATTCAGTGGTCAGCTCTTGTTGCTAAAATATCGGTTTTAGTGTGTATACGTTTGCATTATCGTGAAAAATGGACGTGGAAACACTTGCGTACACAGCTTTGGTGGCTTGGCAAAATTTGAACAATTTGCGTACCTTAATTGAGAAAAAGAAAGAACAAAAAAGAAATCGTTGGTGGTTGACGGCAATACATAGAAACAGGACACTGTAAGTATATAAATGTAATATTTGAATATTCATTGCATGTGGTATGATGTTGATTCATATTTTATTATTCCCGTCTGTATGTTGCATAATTTTTTTTTATAGAGAATTTATGGACATGATGATTTCGCAGCTACTAGCTGAATCATCGGAGGAATTCGAAAATTTCACAAGGATGTCTTTCCGCGATTTCGAACATCTACTGGAAAAAATTGCCCCCTTGATCAGCAAAAACGACACAGAAATGCGGCACGCTAAAATACGACTGGCGATAACGTTGAGGTTTTTGGCTACTGGTGATTCCTACAAAAGTTTGCACTTTTTGTTTAAAGTCTCACCGCAACTAATTTCTTTAATAATACCTCAAGTGTGTACAGGTATAAACAATGTTTTAAAAGAAAAATTGAAGGTACGTTATCATTTATAGTGCGTCCAGCGATATCGACAGCTTCGATAATAATCCGGGGAACCTTATGCACACAGGTGTTTCCAGAACACATATGCAAAATACAGGCGCTATCCAATCAATCATCCAACCGCCACGCAGACCAGCATTTCTTGCGACCGAAATTAGGGATTACTTTGCGGCGTACTTTTCAAGGAATTTGTCCTGAATTATTGTGTTTATATATTCTTTAAAATAAATAACTATTCTTGACATTTTTTATTCATCATTATCCATTAATAAAATTCTAATACGCGATCATTGATGTTGCTCTCATGTTTGCGTTGTTCTCAAGGCTCAAAAATGTATGTGAAGTTTTTCCTAATCGCCGGTATTTTGAAAGAAGTTATATATTTTATTTTTGTTCTTTAAAACGGTAAGGGTATTTCGACAGCTGGGATAGATAATTAATTCCCTTTATTCTTACGCCAAGCTTTCGGAATCCTTTATTCCATCATCGGGGCTCCTATATGGAACATGTTCAAGAGCAAGTTTATCAAAATGGTACAATATGAATAAAAACTTACAGAAACTCAGGAATGTCATCCCTAATGAAAAAAACATGTGGAACAACCAAACACTTTAAAAGAAAAAACAAAGTTTGAACTCTTCCAGCACCATGAGAATTACGGTGGTACCCAACTATCTTATTTCCGGAAGAAATAAACAATTGACCGCCGGCGCCGCGAGCAATCTCGATCCGCAAATGCGTATTCTAAAGGGTTTGCGTAATGGCGCACGTATCGCGTACGATTCGGGACGATCCGTTCGGCAAACCTCGTAGCTATGGAGACCGAACTGTCATGTTAAATATAAACATAACCTTACTTATTGGATTTTCTGGAAGCGTGGTTTAAGTGAAAAGAGCGGTTATTTTGCATTTGTTTATTTCGTAATTATGTTGCCATTTAATGTAAGTAATATTACATCAGTAGAGCGAGAAGAAAGGTTAGAGGATTTGAGAGTCGAAAATATCGCAAGAAGAACGATGCGGGATGATAGTGATCCGTTTTCAATTGATGATGTGACATTTGTTGAACTCTTCCGGTTAAACAAGGATTCGGCACGATATGTTTTGGATGGGATACTATCTATATTAGACCGTTCAAGTAATCCAGTTGCAGTGCCGGCAATGTTGAGATTTTTTGGAACTTTGTATTTTTATGCAACTGGTACATACCAGCGTGGAATAGGACAGAGCTTCAATATTTCGATGTCTCAACAAAGTATGTCGAGAAGTATTGACGAAGTGACCACTGCTATTGTTGGAAGATTTTCTGGACAATGTGTAAAATTCACGAGAAGTACTGAAGAGAAAAACCGAGTGAAGGAGAAATTCATGGAAACCCAAAAATTTTCTCAGTGCGATAGGTGCAATTGATTGTACGCACATCGAAATACTTAGACCCACAGATGAGGAGCACAGCTACTCAAATCGAAAAGGTTATCATTCAAAAAATGTATAGATCGTAATTTAGTGTGTTGGTGATAGGGTTTATTTCAGTGGGAATCAAAATACTGCTTTACAAGTCGGAATAACGATTTTACTTTCGAAGTACACAAGCCAAATATTCGCTACCTCTCGTTGTCGAGCACAAATACCGAATGTCCAGTCCCGCTCGAAGGGAAGCTTCTTTTCCCTAGCAGGTACCGTCATAAAAACTGGCACAACGTGACTTATTACAAATTCCGAAGTCGGGTAAATAGTGCCGACAATTGGTGCACCATTTACCCCACAAACGGACGCTACATCACCCTCCTACCAGTGCAGTAACACGATACAAGAAAATATTACAAAATAATCACAATTTTACGATTACAAGAACTTCGAAAAAAAAAAAAAAAATAAAATAAAGGCTATTAAAGAAAAAAAAGAATATATCTATATACAAAAAAAAAACCTAATTAAAACCAGCCTGATAGCGGTTTGGGAAACGCACGGTCCGTCCAGAACGAGTGGTTGGACGATTACAATTTCCGTCAATTGAATTTGATGGTCCCGTCCGCTGAACAGTAGCAGGATCAGGAATGATATGGGAAGATGGCGTGACATTTTCGCGTGAATGTTCTACCACGATACAATCTTCTTCCTTATCAGAATTCGTTGAAATTTCGATGTTATCAGGCAACACAAACTCGGGTTTTAGTCGGTCGATTGAAACGCGCACTTTTTCACCACCAATGTCGATCACAAACGTCTTGTCACCCCGTTCGATCACCTTGTATGGTCCGTCATACGGTGGATCGGAAGGTCCACGAACGGCGTCATGACGAAGGAAAACACGCGATGAAGCTGCTAAGTCTTTGAATACGAAAATTTTCTTGTCACCGTGTCGTCGGATGGGTGTTGGTCGAACGTTATGGACGTGCCGTTTTAATCTATCGACGTAGCTCGATGTTGGATTTGAATCGCTCGTGAGGAAAAATTCGTCGGGTAAACGTATACCGGAACCGTAAACTAATTCTGCGGCGGTTGTACCGAGGTCTTCCTTAACGGCGGTTCGAATACCGAGCAACACAAGGGGTAAAATCGCGACCCAATCTCCCTCCCCGTGGCATTTGATCGCGGCTTTTAACTGTCGGTGGAATCTTTCGAGTAACCCATTAGTTTGCGGGTGATAACTGGTGGTTCTTGCCCGTTTGGTGCCCAACAATTTGCAAAGCTCTGCGAAGAGGTCAGATTCGAATTGGCGTCCTTGATCGGTAGTAATGCGCCAAGGGACACCAAAACGAGCAATCCACGTTGAGAGCAGGGCGGTCGCGACAGTGGAAGCTTGCATATCAACAATTGGGATCACCTCGGGCCATCGCGAAAAACGATCGACGCACGTTAAGCAATATCTAAATCCACGACAATAACTCATCGTGATGATGTCGATATGAATATGCTCAAAACGACCAGCTAATTTTTCAAATTGCTCCACCGGGGCAGACACGTGACGGGTAATCTTACAACGTTGGCAAGGGGTACAAGCGCGAGTCCAATCGTTGCAGTTTTTGTTCATTTCGGGCCAAACGAAACGAGATGCGACGAGCTTTTGTGTAGCACGTATGCCTGGATGCGATAGCGTGTGTAGTGAATTAAATACCGCGCGACGCAAGGACAACGGGACATACGGCCGTACGACGTTGTTTGTCATGTCGCAGTATAAATGAACATTTTGTTCCGGAAAATGAACTCTATGCAGTTTCAGAGATGACCGGTCAGAACTCAGCAACTCCCGTAACTCAGCGTCGCTTTTTTGAGCCTGGGCGAGAGAGTTGTGATCAACGGACGACGCTATTGCCTCGACGCGCGACAAAGTATCGGCTACGAAATTTTCCGAACCTTTAACGTATCGTATATCGGTTGAAAATTGCGAGATAAAATCTAAGTGCCGAAACTGACGCGGAGAACACTTTTCTAACTTCTGATTAAAGGCAAAAGTCAGCGGTTTGTGATCCGTGAATATGGTGAAAATTCTACCCTCTATCATATGTCTAAAATGTATGATCGCGCAGTAAACGGCGTACAGTTCCCGATCGTACGCACTATACTTGCGTTGAGGTGCATCTAGGATTTTGAGTAGAACGCAAGGGTTGCCAGGATCCATTTACAAATTGTTGCAACGTGGCACCGACGGAAAAATCGGAAGCGTCCGTGTTGATGCAAATAGGTACGCCTGGAACCGGATGTACTAACAAAGTTGCCTCCGCGAGCTTTTTGATTCCGAAAAGGCCTCACGAGCTTCATCATTCAATTTACAGGGTCTTTGCCTTTTTGGAGCCGACCAACATTTGATTCAAAGGGTGCAAGATCTTAGCCGCGCGCGGTACGAATCTACGGTAAAAGTTGAACATACCTAGATACCGGCGTAGATCTTTGATAGTCTTTGGCGAGGAATTCGGATATCGCATCCACACGCTCTTTCAATGGGAAAATACCATTCGCGTTAACCGTATATCCGAGAAACGTTATTTCACTAACGCCGAAAACACACTTCCCGGGGTTGATTACAATGCCGTATGACGCGAGACGATTAAACAATGTTTCTAAATGGGCCAAATGCTGTTCTTCGGTTTCCGACGCGATCAGAAAGTCGTCAATGTACGCGTAAACAAAATCGAAACCACGCAAAACCTCATCGACGAAACGCTGACACGTTTGCGCGGCGTTACGAAGTCCAAACATCATCATCATAGGTTCGAAGAGACCAAACGGTGTGATGATCGCGGCTTTTTCGATATCACACGGAGCGATAGGGATTTGATTAAATGCGCGCACTAAGTCAATTTTCGAGAAGATCTGCTTACCGTTCAAGTTTTGCGCAAAGTCTTCGATGTGGGGTGGAGAGTACCTGTCTGGAACAGTACCGTAACTTACAAACAAAAAGGCTATAAAAAACCAAGCAAGGGCACAAATCTGCAAACTTCAAGCGCTAATCCGTTTAAATCGTTCAAACCACAAAACGAAAACAGAAAACTGTGGATATTCCTATCAAGAGTTGCCACAACAGTTACGGAAAAAGATATTCAAGCCTACATAGCTGAAAACTCCAACAAAGAATTACAAGACATCAACGTAAAAATCCTAGAAACAAAAACACCAAAGTCAAACTTCAGTAGTTTTATGGTTGGAGTACCCACCGACCTGATAGAAGAAATCTATACAACTGAATTCTGGCCAAAGGGGATTACTTTCGCAAGGTTCAGTTTCACTAGAGGACAACATTTTTAGAAAAAACGCACAAAGAAATAGCATCAACATAAATGAAACCCAACGACAAACTGATAAGACAAAAATTACCATCTTACATCAAAACATACAATCAATTAGCACTTCAATTGATCAACTTGAAGCCCTATCAATGGAGCTAGAAACAAGCAATAACCTGGTAGCAATATGTCTATCCGAGCATTGGAGATCCCAAAATGAACTGCAGAACTATGGAATGAGAGACTTTGTAATAGCAAGTACGTTCTGTCGAGATGTAGGTAAACATGGAGGAACCGTTATATACCTCAAAAAAGGCTACAAATATAAAGAGAGAATAGACATAGTGAAACAATCCATTGAAAAAATAATTGAAATATCCGCAGTTGATTTAACTATAAATAACATGACAATTACATTAATTGTCATCTATACAACTCCAGGAAACAGTAAACAGTTTCTCCAAAAACTGGAAGAAATGCTTGAAAACATCTTCCACACAACAACAAAAATCATAATAACTGGAGACTTTAACATCGATTTGATGAAAACCGAACATGAGGACACTAAAACCTTCATACAGATATTAAACATATATGATATAAAACCAACAATACGAGAGCCAACCAGAACAACTATTAGTACAAGTACATGTATAGACAACATTCTCACAAACATAACATATTTGTCTGCAAAGACAATCAAAACAACTATTTCTGATCATGACACAGCACAAATACTAAGTTTAGAAGATACAGTGAAACCACCTCAACAAATATACTCTCTCAGAAGAATGATAGGAGATGACAGACTAAACGATTTGCAGAATAGATTAGAAGTAGTAAATTGGGAAAAAGTACTAAGTCTCCCTGAACATGAAGTAAACAAACAGTGGGATTGTTTCTTGCAGATATTTCTGGCAGAATTCAATCATGCCTGTCCAATGAAAAAGGTGAGAATCATACTTGGAACATATAGGAAACCAAAAGAAAGAAGTGAGGAACTTAAAAAATGCAAACAGAAACTAGACATATTGCAACTTTGCAAAACTAGAAACAGAATCTTTAATGATTCCTACAAAAATGCCAAAAAAGAATACGATAACCTTTTGATAAAGGAAAAATCATGTGAGATAAAACACAAAATACTGAACTCGGACAATAAATCCAAAGCACTGTGGAAAACAGTTGGCTTTATCATGGGCAAACACAAAAATAATGAGATGGATATACAAGGCGACCTAAATGAAATAGCAACAAATTTCAATTCTTATTTCCTGAACTTAGAAGAAAATAAACCACCTACTTCAAACACTAAAATAGGCATCACCAATATAAAGTACAATGAGAATACTTTCATCTTTAAGCCTGTCACATGTAAAGATGTTGAGGAAGCAACTGGAGCCATAAAAAACAAATCCAGCTGTGGATCTGACGAAATTCCCACAACCATTGTCAAGAAATGTATCAAACAAATATCTCTTCCATTGGCACACATACTAAACAACTCCCTGAAATATGGGATCTGTCCAGATCAGCTAAAGCATGCAATCATCATCCCGATACACAAGAAAGGAGACCCCAATGAGCTAAATAATTACAGGCCCATTAGCCTCCTCACAGCATTCTCAAAGATCTTCGAAATGCTCGTGAGTGCACAGCTGATGGAATTTTTACTGGAAAATCACATAATGACCAGCACACAACATGGATACATTAAGGGCAGATCAACCCAAACAGCCTTATACAATTTCGTAATGTATCTTTTTAAAGGTCTGGAAAACTCTGAAATCATCATGACATTCTTGATAGATCTGTCCAAAGCCTTTGACAGTTTGATACATGCATACCTCGTAGACAAACTTAAACAATATGGAATAAGAGACATATCAAATGAATGGTTCAAATCATACCTGAGCAACAGAAGGCAGCAAGTACTAATTAAAAACTTAGACAAGAAGGGACTCTCAAAGGAGGAAGTTATACTTTCTGGTGTACCTCAGGGAAGTATCCTAGGACCCATCTTGTTCATTATTTTCATGAATGACTTTCCTGAAAATATAACCGCACAATATGTTAACATAACAAACTACGCAGACGATACTAGCTTAACAGTGAGAGGTAATACATTTCCAGAAGCAAAGAACTCAGCCAACCACACGCTACATCAAGCAGAAAACTGGTTCCAAGCAAACCATCTCCAGATGAATGTAGAGAAAACAAAAATACTTATGTTCAGAACCAGTCACTCTGGATACAAAACACCAGACCAGCTAAACGTTGGAAATGCACTACTCGAGGTACAAAAAACATCCAAATTCCTAGGAATGACAATAGACGAAACATTGTGCTGGCGGCCACATATATCCGAACTCTGTAACAAGTTAAGCTCCATCTGCTACTCAATGAGAATATTGAGGAAATACATGAGGACTAGAGACCTCACACAGATATACCATGCCATCTTCGAATCAAGAATTCGCTATGGAATTCTGTTCTATGGAAATTCTCCCGATATCGAGAATATTATCAAACTACAGAAAAGAGTCATACGCATCATTTTCAACATGGGTTTTAGAGAATCATGTATTGGAAAGTTCAAAAGGGAAGGCCTATTGACAGCACCTGCAATCTTCATCCAGGAATGTCTACTCTTTGTGTTCAAAAATAAGAGTCTCTTTCAAGGAAAAGTGCAGACCAACTATGATACAAGGACTACAGATCTATTATATCCAAAACATCGTCTATCAAAAACGAAATCTGGCCCTGAGTACTCGTGCATAAAATTTTATAACAACTTGCCGGCAAGCATCAGGGACGAGACCGATTTTAAAAACTATAAAAAAAAGGTACACAGGCTACTACTGGAAATGGAACCTTATGCGGTCAAAGACTACAAAAGCGTCAAATAGAGGCTTGGTGGATGACCGAAGAGAAATGACCCTATTTCATTTCAAGTGCTCAAATTTGTATAAAAATAAATTGTGCATTTTATCTGAAATAAAGATATTTATTATTATTATTATTATTACGGGCATTGAGTGCTCTATAATCCCCACATGGTCGAGTTCTGCCATCCTTTTTTGGAACAACGTGTAGTGGTGTTGACCAGGGGCTCTTGGAGGGTCGCAGGATTCCTTGCTGCATCATCAGGTCAAAATCGGCTCTCACTTGTTTCAAGCGATCAGGTGCAAGGCGTCGCGGCCTCGCGTGAACTGGAGGTCCGGGCGTCGTCTCGATGTGATGCTGAACGTTGTGCCTGATTTCAGTTTTCCGGAATACTGGTGGTCGCGTAAGTTCTGGAAACTTGGCAAGGAGCTGGTGGTAAACAGATGCTCCAGTAACTGTTTTTACCGAAGGCAAATCTTCCTTTGCTGAATATCCACGCGATGAAAGTCCAGTGGTTCTATCGATCAAGCACTTATTTCTTGAATCGACAAGCAAACCGTAATGGGCAAGAAAATCAATACCGATGATTGCGGAATTGACGTCTGCGACTACAAATCGCCACTTAAATTCGCGGCGCAACGAAAAATTTAAATTTAGTGAAACGTTGCCGTAGGTTGCAATTGTTGAACCGTTGGCTGCAAAAAGTTCGTATTCACCCTTTTTTAAAGTAGTACTGAGCCAACTTCGCGGGTACACACATAAGTCCGCACCGGTGTCCACGAGAAAGATTTTTGAGTTCGCATCTTTGATGAAAATCCGGCGAGGGTGAAGTCCGTCGGCGTTCGCCGAATTCACTGACGGCGCGCTTCGTTTCCCGACCAGGTGCATCCCCTACGACACTTAGTTGCCCGCTCTTTAAATCGTTTGTGATAAAAACACAATTTGTGGCTTAATGAATTATCACGAGAATTTCCGGGTGTCGAAGAACGATTTTGATTCGTCCGGGATCTTGAGCGACTACGATCGCGAATCAATTCGTTTACCTGAAGAGTGAGTCGTTGAATCTGGTTCACGAGCCCGGAAAGGTCTCCGACGGCATTGACTTGTCGGTTTGCGGATATTTCGTGAACCGCGTCGGCCAATTTTAATATTTTGTCGACGGAGTCTTCGCTGGAAGCTGCTAACACCGTCTGCAGGTTAGCGGGTAGGCGAGTTTTCCGCAAGTCTAATATAAAATTGTCCGATGTTGACGAGGTAGCGTGGGATCTCAGAGCGCGGAAAAATACTGACGGTTTACGATCATCCATAACTTCTCCTTCAAGTAATTTTCGCACTCGTACACTATCAGATTCCGTAAAACGCTCGATCATAGTACTTTTGAGGTGTTTGTACTTGTCGGTTTCCGGTGGTGTCGTCAAAATGTCCTCAATTTGACTGATAGCCGTTTCGGGTAAACTTGAGATGGCATGACAGTATTTCGAGTCATCGTCGTAGATTAACGATGTGACGAACTGAACTTCTAATAAAGTGAACCACACTTTAATTCTGTCCGCCAAAAATACGGGCGCGCGAAAAGTACGTGCAGCGTGCACGTTCATTACAGGCGCGGAAGTTTCGGGGGTTCCGTTTTCACGTGGCATATTTTATTCCGACACTAAATTCGCTATCAAACACTTAAGAGTTTTAAATCACGTCGGCGTCACCAACTTTTAGTGTGTTGGTGATAGGGTTTATTTCAGTGGGAATCAAAACACTGCTTTACAAGTCGGAATAACGATTTTACTTTCGAAGTACACAAGCCAAATATTCGCTACCTCTCGTTGTCGAGCACAAATACCGAATGTCCGGTCCCGCTCGAAGGGAAGCTTCTTTTCCCTAGCAGGTACCGTCATAAAAATTGGCACAACGTGACTTATTACAAATTCCGAAGTCGGGTAAATAGTGCCGACAATTGATGCACCATTTACCCCACAAACGGACGCTACAGTAAGTATCCATTTTTAGATAGAAATATAATTGGTAACAGCTTATTTCCTTTATAGATATGAAAATATAGAATGAAAATTTTGAATGTGAATGCCCCCAATGGAGGAGCAGCACATGATTCATTCATTTGGCGAAACTCCATTGTTCGACAAGAATTAGATGATCAAACACTTCAGCTAAAATATAACTTTCAATCAACATTTTAATGCTTCTAAAATACTCTATTGTTTATCCAATTAGTCGTGAGAAGGAAAGGGAAGAATGAAAGTTACCTTAATTTTTTGTGATATAATTGCATTTTCATTTTACTTGAAAGCTAATTCAAAACCGCCCGACACCTTGACCTCAGAAATGAGAAAATTTATGAAATACATCCAATTTTCCTTATCATAACTTTATGGACTGTATTCGTTACTACCCGCATAACATTGCGATACAGGCTTTTTTGACCTATATAGATAAGTTACTAATTGATACAGGTTTTTCGATAAAGATATCAGCTATACAGAATATGTATAGTGCGACTAAAGATAGTCTTTACAGATTTAGGCGTTATTGTAACTATATCGAGTATATAAAGATATCTATGAAAATCCTCTGAAAAGTAAGTCACGGCGGGACCGGGAATCGAACCCGGACCTCCAGCTTTACGCGCTATTGCTCTACCATTAAGCTACCCCGACTATGACTTATTTTTCAATTTTTTCCGGCTAACTTGTTAACTTTGATAATCTTGGACTTCATCACAGAAAGCCATGCAAGAGAATCAATTTAACTGAAACGCCGGCTCTGCGTAATCCAACGCTAATCGTGAATTGATGTTAGAAGGTGTTATTTCTCACCAACCCGGTGATAGGGTATAATTTTGAAAATCCTCTGAAAAGTAAGTCACGGCGGGACCGGGAATCGAACCCGGACCTCCAGCTTTACGCGCTATTGCTCTACCATTAAGCTACCCCGACTATGACTTATTTTTCAATTTTTTCCGGCTAACTTGTTGCTTTGATAATCTTGGACTTCATCACAGAAAGCCATGCAAGAGAATCAATTTAACTGAAACGCCGGCTCTGCGTAATCAACGCTAATCGTGAATTGATGTTAGAAGGTGTTATTTCTCACCAACCCGGTGATAGGGTATAATTTTGAAAATCCTCTGAAAAGTAAGTTATGATTTTCAAAATTATACCTATCACCGGTTGATGAAAATAACACCTTCTAACATCAATTCACGATTAGCGTTGATTACGCAGAGCCGGCGTTTCAGTTAAATTGATTCTCTTGCATGGCTTCTGTGATGAAGTCCAAGATTATCAAAGTTAACAAGTTAAGCTGGAAAAAATGAAAAATAAGTCATAGTCGAGAGGTAGCAATAATGGTAGAGCAATAGCGCGTCAGTAACTCTGTCAAAGGTCGGGTTCGATTCCTGGTCCCGCCGTGACTTACTTTTCAGAGGATTTTCAAAATTATACCCTATCACCGGGTTGGTGAGAAATAACACCTTCTAAAGATATCTATATATCGACCCTGTATAGAATGCAAGTCAGTACTGATATGGGTCCTTTACATTATCGTTATCATTTCTATATAGTCCATGTATCGAATGCGTACAGTGTAATACAAGATATCCTGCACAGATATTTGATATTTTTCTTTATCGAATATCAGGTATAATAAACATCTCGTATAACGTAATGATACGAATATTTTCGATATATTCTATAATAAAATTTTTTCCTTCGATGAAGGATTACCTTCATTTTTTTCATTGTATATGTTCCACTGGAAAAATATCTAGGTAAAATTAATTAGTTTTACCTGTAAATTTTTCTGTGTAATGTATTGAATTTCATTCTTATAGCATATATAAAGAATCGATATATTATAGATATTATATCAATATAGGCCGAGTAAAGGATTAGTAAAGATTGTCTTTACCAAATCTTTATCAACGTTCGCTTTGAACAGAAGAAGCACGTGCATCGCATTTACATGTGAGACATCAGTGCAATTGGGTGTTTGATTCCTTCGTTTGATTATTTGCAATCGAAAAATGTATTCTGTGTATCAATTTTCGGAAACTGGTGAAACATGTGTGTTGCCTACAAGTTGGGTGAAAAAGGGTCAGGTAAATATTTATTTTTGTGTTAATACCATGGTTTTCTGCATTTTTTTCAATTTATAGATAATTTCAAATATTTGTTGGTATATTGCTGCCAAATCTCCTTATTGGTGGTCCTATTATCTTTTCACTAGCTAAATATTGAATTGAAATGCATTGTATTCATGTAAAGCCGTTAATAATTATCTTTCTTGAAAGGAAGCGCCGCATGTCACGGCGCCGTCGCGTCGCCACCGTTAATTACCATTTACCCACCGGTATACCAAGAAATGTTGATACTAATATTAATATGTGAATAGGTGTTTTTTCACCAACCCGGTGATAGGGAAGATATGATAAATTCGGAAAATAAGTCACGGCGTGACCGGGAATCGAACCCGGATCTCCAGCCTTACGCGCTGTTGCTCTTCCACTTAAGCTACCACGACTATGATTTATTTTCCGATTTTTTGAGGGTCAAGTAGTAAATTCGATAATCTTGGATTTCATCTCAGAAATCGCACAAGAGAATCAACTTAACTGAATCCCCTCTTTTCGCGTAATCCAACGCGTATGGTTATATGTGAATAGGTGTTTTTTCACCCACCCGGTGATAGGGAAGATATGATAAATTTGGAAAATACGTCACGGCGTGACCGGGAATCGAACCCGGATCTCCAGCCTTACGCGCTGTTGCTCTTCCACTTAAGCTACCACGACTATGATTTATTTTCCGATTTTTTGAGGGTCAAGTAGTAAATTCGATAATCTTGGATTTCATCTCAGAAATCGCACAAGAGAATCAACTTAACTGAATCCCCTCTTTTCGCGTAATCCAACGCGTATGGTTATGTGTGAATAGGTGTTTTTTCACCCACCCGGTGATAGGGAAGATATGATAAATTTGGAAAATAAGTCACGGCGTGACCGGGAATCGAACCCGGATCTCCAGCCTTACGCGCTGTTGCTCTTCCACTTAAGCTACCACGACTATGATTTATTTTCCGATTTTTTGAGGGTCAAGTAGTAAATTCGATAATCTTGGATTTCATCTCAGAAATCGCACAAGAGAATCAACTTAACTGAATCCCCTCTTTTCGCGTAATCCAACGCGTATGGTTATATGTGAATAATATTAATAATATTAATATGGAGATTTGGCTGTTATTGAAAAAATGAATGATCAACTTATTTTGCAATCAAATATCTCCATTGTTCGGAGTATATTAGTTAAGATCTAATTTTTTCAAGGTGAAATATGATAGCAAAAAGGCATCAGAGTATGCGAAGAAGGGAAAAGCTCCGTACAAAAAATGGCCCACATATAGAGTAGAACAACTATGTACGAAACTGTTCGGTAAATATACGACATATACGTACTTATTTTATTAGATTATAAATACAGTATGATCCAGGATTGTGTATCGGTAAGGTGTAAATGACAAAATAATTTGCAAGCACAAATTTTTTTAATGAATATTTTTTAAACATCATGAGAAAAGTTACTTTATCAAAGATAATTATAGCAAATTTTTTATGAAAACACCTTTCCTTTCAATTCATTTTATTAGTCTGAAGTTTTCTGTTCAATAATAAGCAGCAGGGTTGCGGTCCAAAGCGTGAATTTCTGTTGCAATATTGCTGTTATTTCCACCCTACTGACACTCAATCTTGGAACGCATTTTATATATTTATGCATGTTAATTAATGTTTTTCAGATACTTATGATGCCGCTTATAAGGCTGAAGGTATACTTTTACAAAAGTCAGACCTCGAATCGACGGATATAGAAGCCATTATAAATCCAACAAAAATTCTTAAGAAACGAAGACGAAATGATGGACTGACAGTCACCTCCACGCTAACTGCAGTAGAACACGATTCTTCCGATTCCACCGAAAATGACAATGACAATGACAATAAACTTCCACCTTTACTTTGTGATGAAGAAGAAGAATCAATATACGATAAACCGTATGATATAATTTTGCATGAAAATGTTAACGAAGAACGTGCAACTTCAGAAAGCTACGGTGGGCATATTATGACGGACGATGTCGTACTAACAAGTGCTATGCCACTTAGTTTGGCTACGGAAAGTCAAGTTTCAGAATTGAGTGCATTAGTTGTTGCACAGACCAATGTAATAAATGAACAGAGCAAAAAAATCGAGCACTTAAGTACGATAGTTGCAAATTTGTGCAAGAAAGTAGATCTGTTGACTAAAAATGAAAACGTTAACTGCGTAACGAAAGCGAATATTAGATGGACTTTTCCTCTACAAACAATCGAGGACATCGAAAATCTTGAAAACGAATTGAAAAATGAAGAAACTGGATCCATAAATGAATTTGTAAGTTTGCTTTTATGTTTAATCAAATTTTTTCCATGCACGATGTAGTAGTGAATTGGGAACACTATATTTCACTGGCTGTTTTTTTTCTGAACTAACACGTACTTTTATTTCCAGAAATCGTTTTTACTACAAATAGGGGGAACGACACTAAAAACGATAATCAAATTTATCATTTGCGAATTGTACACCCTCGAACTGCAGCAAAAACTTAATTATTCTGGACGTGAGCAGAAATTTGCAACAAAAAATTTGATGCAAACCAAAATTATAGTAGGTGAAGTATTGACATTTTATTATATGAAAAATTAATTCTAAATACATTTTTTTACAGAAGTGATGCAACTCAATGCTAAAAGAACCCAGGTCGAAGCAATTAATGAATACATGTACCATCTGCAACATGTTACCGACCGCATTCGTAGTGCAAATAAAAAATAAATGCCTAATATTTAATAAATGTTTTATTAATATTCGATTTTTCGAATAAATTTTCTTTTAACATAAAGTATGATTTATGGGTACAACGAAAAAATTATCTTCATCTGTTGTCAACATGGGAAGACAGCACATTTTGCAAATAATAGGATCTTCTTGTGATGAAATTGTAGAAATTTGATCTTCAAAATTTCCAATAGAAAAATTGAACGATTCGTACACTTCTCTACTGGTTTTGGAAAATATTCCTGAAACCTTGAATAAATGGCATTCTATATACATTTTTTGTTCCACTTTCTTGAAAGCTTTTACCATTACAACTCTTTTACTTTTCAACATTATACAATTATCACTCTTTCGATTTGTCTGTACTTTGAAATTTTCGAACAAGGCAGTCCGAAATTTGTTTCCACTCAAAGGATGTGTTAATAATGGTACATTTTTCTGAAAATTCTGCAGTGTCCGTATTTTGGTTTCATTTCCAAATTTACTCCTACGTATTTGATTAAGTTCATCTATTCTGTTACTGCATTGTTCTAATGGACGGTTAAAACTGTGCAATTTGCTTTTTATTACTTTAATGAATGCTTCATATAAATAACAGCTGTTTTCATCCAGAGGTCCAAGATTTTTGGCATCTTCTGCCAAATGTAGAAGTCCGTGGATATTATATGTAGCGTTTTGTTTACCATAGAGTCTAATAAAATGCTTGACAGAAGTGAACAAGTAGAGATTGAGGATAGTTGTTATATTTCTTATAATACGACGACGAGGTCAATATTCGAATTGCAAGACTCAATGACATAAAATGTTCAAAAGTGTCTTTTGGCAGAATCTTCCTCAATACAATTGGTCCTGTATAGAGCAAAAATATTCTACATTCAGATGCCTTTAGGAAATGTGCATATTTCAAGCTTCTTGGTTTTCGTTGGAACTCTATAGGACTTTGAGAAGAACATATTTTAAGATGTTGATTAATACTAATTACTTTATGAGCCCGTAGTTTTTGTGGTCCAGGTTTTCCTAACCATATATTGATTAATTTTTTCATTACACCTTCATCAACTAAATGCATTTTGTCGACTGGAAATGTCTTGATCATGTCAATTGGTAAAAGTTGTAACACACTTGGTTCTTTATTCATGTGATGTCCAGTATCATCTTGATTAGATGGTAACATCTTTCTAGCCCTGAAAGCTTCATCAGTTCTTTGCTCTGAATGAAGATCAAGATAAACTATTTTCGTTTTATTTCCAATAGACTCTGCTGTGCCCTTTATATAACATTTGGAACAACAATAATAACCACCGTGACTTTTGATACCTTTTACAAAAGCCATGGCTGGAGCATCACATATGATAGCTTTTATCTTTATCGAATGAACAATTCCTTTCCACAAGAATCCATTTTCTGAAAGCTCTTTCATTTCTTCCACGAATTCCAATAAAAAATTATTGTACGATTCAGGTTTTTGTAATTCACTAAATATTCCTACTACGAAAACATCAGGCTTCCCTATAAATATTTCAGCTAAACTGCCTAAAATCGGCCAGAAAACTGCTCCACCACTGTTGGTTATAGGGGTGCCATCCATATTGAAAGAGAACTGCAAATATGGCAACTTTAATTTCAATATGTCAACACCAAAACATTCAAAACACGTGAAAAGATAGTTCCTTATACCCATATGAACGTAATAACCATTATCCAACCGACGAACATTAATGGACTTAGGGGTTTGCAGTAAAGATCTTGCATCTAATGGAAGTTCCACATGATTTCCATCGTAGACTAAAATCCTTAATAATTTAGAGACCTCGCTCATTTTAATATTATCATTCACAGCCCATTCGCGCAATTTATCAGTGAAAGTCTTTTCAACTTTTTCGTGCTTGTCAGTATTGAAAAGATACCTTTCAATGGATGAATCTGTCTCATCTTCTGTATTATTAAATAGTTGTTCTTCATGGGTAGTATTTGAAATATCGATGGTAACTTCATTCTCTGTAGAATTATCGTTACTCATCCTCTTCTTGTCCTCCGAATTATCAAAACAGGGGTCTGCAAAAATTATTTTGATTTGATATCTTCATCAATCGCATATTTTTTTGCTGTACCTTTGTTTATCTTCAGTAGACGATTTTTGTATCCTCTAGCCGAATCAGGTCGTACATCTGCCCAACGCCGACTTGGTTTGTTTTTAATTTTCGGCATTTTGTATCAAATTCTAATTGAAACCCTAGTTTTTCAATCACGTATGTATATAAAACACACAAAACTATTGACAATTATCGCAGGATCAAATAGACTAATGTATGATGTCAGGGACCACACTTCGAAGGTAATAGGTTCGATCCCCGTTGCGGGTTTTCCAATGACGAAGAGAAAGAGAGGAGGAGGGAGTATGTCTTAAGCAAAACTGATGGTTCAAGATGGACTTAGATATAAATACACCGAAATCATAATGAAAAAAACTAATTCGGTTTAATTTTATGCTTTTACAAACATTAAATATTTCGAACACATGGTTAGTAATTTGTTACGTTAAACTTTACGTACAGTTTGAGTAAAGGTATATCTACCGTTTAATACTTCTTTTGATACATAACCTTTATAGGATCTTTATCACTGCGATAGCGATTCGATAAATTGAAATCTATCCAATCTACAGCCAAACTTTATAGCAGCGATATCTAATCTATAAATATTACCTTTATTCAAACTATATCCAGGATATATTAAAACCCGAATCGTCGCTGTACCAAATGAATATAGATGCCTTTATCGGATTATAGAATTCCATATAGTTCCGATACAGGTTCTATAGAGTTTTGTTACGGGGGGAGTTACGGTACGGGGGGAAAAAAAATTCGTTTGCGACATTTTGGTGTCACTGCTACAAAAAATTGAATTAATTTTTTGAATGTTTCAAGTTAAGGTTGATAATAAAATTCCTTAACTTTAAAAATGTGAGAAAAACTGGCAGAATTTAAAGTGTAACCATATATATTTTTTAAAATTGAAAAAACCGAAGTTGATAGAAACTTCTTGTTAAAAATATTCAAGAAAAAGTGTAAACGTTTTAAATAAATTTATTTGAATACAATAGTTTTGTCATGCGTCTGAAAAAATAAGGAAAAACCTTTCCGAAAGTTCACTTTCTCTATTCAAAAAAATGGTGAAGGTTTAATGGGGCGCTGGGAATGGAACGAGAAGCACTATACCTACATCGAAATGTGACCTCTTTTCCGCCAAGCATTGCGCGGTATTTTGGAAAAATCGTCTTCCACTATACAAAGTACATATGTACATGAAAATAAAATTTCAATCCAAATTTAAATGTTGCAAAAATTAGCTTTTTCTATTATTCATCTTTAGTGTTTCCCCAATACCAAAAAAATTATTTAAGTTTTAAGGGTACAATATTTCACAGTAAATATTCTTTATTTATTCGCGATTTAGTTCACGCGACTCTAATAATGTTTCCCAATTATCGCCTCCTATACCCTTTTTTTTTTAAATAAGGTGCCTACTGAACCAAATTGAGAAAAAAAGAAAAAAAAGTAATTTGTTTAGTTTGTTTATTGTTTCGACATAAATACAAATTTTAAAACATTCTAAATAAATCGATAATGGTTGCAACCTCTGCCAAATTTCATGAGCGTGTAAAACAAAAATTTATAGCATTAACTAACACGCAAAAGATTTTCACCACAACAACGAGCAATTTTTCCTTTCGTATGAAGTAGTCGGTATCGTAAATCAAAAAGTATTCTGAAGACATCCCGATAATCCCCTAATGAAAGATACAGCAAACTTAGGTTTTTCCACGCTAACCGTAAAATTGTTTGGTAATTTTTCGTTTTATTTGGCGCTAAATTCCATAATTCGAAGAAGTCGAACGAACGACGAATTACTCGCTACCTCCCGACGTACCGACTTCAAGCGATAGCATTCGTAGGAAGAACGCGAATGCCCACACGGAGGGGATTACTATAGCATCGAACGAACGCATCGCGCGAAATCCCACTACCGACTTGATTTGAACTGAAACGTAGTAAGAAGACGTACGCTTTGTTACCCGAAATGAGGAATACTATAGCTTCGAAGCTAACGTTAGAATTCTGTATGACACGGAGTCCCACTACAGATGTGTACGATAACTGTCTCGTATTTAATTTTCAAACACGAATTCGCTAAATGCAATTTACGTTCATTATTCTATCGATGGATTTATTAAATCATTCATCTAAGGCAGGGGTTCCCAAACTGGGGGGCGCGCCCCCCTGGGGGGGCGTGGAGAAAGTCCAGGGGAGGCGTGACACCCAAATTAAATGAATAAAAAAATTACAAAAATAATTTCCTCAAACCTTAAAAAAAGTCTTTCTAAGTTTTCATAATTGTTTTTTTGAAGTTTTAATAAAGTCAAAGAAGGCTACAGTTTTTAAAACTACAAAACACTCAAGAGTTCAAGGTTCTCAAAACCGTCCCCCTCCATAGCAGTTACTGTCAGACGCAACGGCCGTGTGTACCGATACCTCCGTTTGGCCTTGGCGTGAGTGCGGGTGTAACCAAGTGATTTTGGCCTATTTATCAGATTTTTTTGACACGTTAAACAACCTAAACTTGAAACTGCAAGGTGCAGACGCAAATATAGTAACACATCGGGATGCCATCAAGATGTACGTTGAGAAACTACAACTTTGGATACGTAAAGTGTCAATGAACCCCAGCAACTATTCAAGTTTCAGCAAAGTAGTGTCAGTCTCAGAAGAAGCATGTTTTGTGGACGTTTTTGAAGGACCGCTTTTGAAAAACTTGATAATTGACCATTTGAAGAACCTCAAGGAGGAGTTCAGCGGGTACTTTCCTAACTTGTCAGAGAAGTTTTACAAACTATCAACCGACCCGTTCAACATGGACATACAGTTGCTGCCAGAAGAGTTGAAAGAGGAGGGAATAGAAATAAAAAATGACTCTGCAGCCAGATAAGATTTTGAAAAAATTGACAAGCCTTCATTTTGGTTGAAGTACTTAGCAGTTTACCCCAGTGTTTCAGAGAAATCTGTTCGGATGTACTTGCCTTTTTCATCAACATACATGTGCGAAAAGGCGTTTTCAACTCTTGTGGCGATCAAAACCAAGTATCGCAACAAACTTGATGTCGAAAGTGACCTACGCTGTGCTTTGTCTGAAACTCAACCCAGGATCTGTCAACTTATCCAGGAAATGCAAGCGCACCCATCTCACTAAATTACATTTTATGTTTTGTTTTTGTAAGTAGGTAGGCCTATTGCTTTACCTTCCTTGAAAATGTATCTGTGTTTCAATGTTAAATTTTGTAATACTTCATGTAATAATACTTGTTTTAATTTTCATCATAAGTACAATTATTAAATCTTTCCATTCTGCGTTACCGCATTCAACAGTGAACAAAAAATTCTACCTACTCACCGTATCAAGCAGGCACATACTGGGGGGGAGGAAAGTTGGTATGTACGGCACCGTAAGCTGATATGTGTAGGGGGGCGTGGGGGGTCTCCAAATAAATAGAGTGGGCGTGGTACAAAAAAGTTTGGGAACCCCTGATCTAAGGGTCCGTTATACATTGGTGGGGCGTAAGAATAAAGGGAATTAATTATCTATCCCAGCTGTCGAAATACAGTCAAAACATCAAAAAAATATTTTATTTTTGTATATTTTTATTATTTGTCACATGAATGAATGAAATACATTGCGCAAAATACAGTGATCGCGTTTTGTGTTTTCTGTTATCTTGTTTAGGATTCCATAGTATAGGTTATTTTTGATACACTTCCATGAAATTAAAACAATTTTCCTTCGTCCAAAAACTATTCATTATGAAGATATTCGCAAACGACTACGTATATGCCTAATAGACCAGTAAGTAAATACTAAGTAAAATTCGGGTCTTCGGAATGTACCGTAAATAGGGACAGGAGGGTGGTGCGTTGACCGATCGGGTGGTTTAATGCGGCAATAAATCTTCTTTCTACCTCCCAAATTCGTCTCCCAAACACCGATATTTACTGGAAACTAGACGAACCCCAAACAGTAGCAGGTCGATGATTGACAAAGCAGTTAAATCCCCACTATAGGTCTAATTTAGTTCGAAAATACCGACAGAATCAGGCGAAAATCGACCGAAATGGTGGATTTACTCTTGTTTATTGGCTCTAAGCCTCATTTAGATCTTCAAAACTGACAGGTTTTACGACGCGAATGTTCGTGTAGGTGTGGATGCGCCAACAGAGATCGAAAAAAAAAGTGGGGAACTGGTGCGGAATTGTGGGTAGTATGTGGGGAACAACCGGTTCGCTATGCGTGCTAGGTGCGGAACTGTGGTAACAGTTTTATTGGACTTGTGCGTGCTTCGTGCGGAACTGTAGCGTTAAGGCGGCGCCACACATGCGGTATTCGCCAAGCAACGAGCGGAAAATTGCCAAACTCCTAGATGTGTAGAAGGGTAGTTCGGTATTCGCCAAGTCGAATGTGCTCGGTGTTCGGTATTCCGAGTCGGTGTCGGTAAGAGCGCCCGCTTCAAAGCGACGGAATATTCGTTCGCAAATGTTCCGAGGACCGTGCCACATATTTGGACGAGAACTTTTCTACCAGGCGCGCTGTTTTGGTAATATTTGTTCCGAAATCTAGAATAAGATTTGAGAGCAGGTTCCGGTGTCGGACCCTAGCTCATTCAACTCCTAGGTATATTCCACGAAAGGGACAATACCCAATATCTGGGTAAAAACCCCAATGACTCATCGCCTCCCTGGCACGCCTTCTCACACCATCGTTTCTTTGTAAAATTAGTTTAGGATAGATTTCATTTTTTTTGTAAACGAGTTTAGCACAATATACCGTACAGACAGCATCGTCCACTTTCCTCTGTATTATTACACACAAGAAACTGCTAAAGAATACACAGCTTGTTAAGTCAATCCGTGTGGAATTGTGACCCGATCAAACTCAATTAAAATTCACAGTTCCGTATTTTCTACATGGTCCTTCGAGCCGGATTAATCAGTGCCAAAATTGTGGGTGTTCTTACAAAACACCAAAAGTGCAGAATATAAGAAGTCTTGAGTTTCAAGAGTGAAACTTCCAAGGCCCAATTCACCCCGACTTAGGAAAGTCAACGCAAAATAATCCACAATACTAAGGGAATCTACAGCCACAAGCCACCCAGCGATCTGAAGTGAAGAAGTTGGAATTTATCAGCGAAGAAGAATAATCAACACAAGGATAGACCGACACTCATTCCACGCATCGCAAATACGAAACGGATACGCCGGACGTGGAGCTGCTCGTAATCTCAAATCATTCAGGGGCGGTAAGTCAAGAATTCGCTTCAAATCCATAAGATACACCTCATTAGCCTCTGTTTCATTTAAACTCGCGAAATGAGTAATGCCGAAGAATTAATTACTTTAAAACGTCAACGCGGTGCTCTCAAAACTAAGCTCACGAAATTCGCAGCATTTATTGGCGACCCTAACAACGCGAATAGTTTTGGCGACATAAAGCTTCGACTATTGAAATTAACGGAGGGTAAAATTTTAGAAGCGTTCGAAGAATTACAGCAAAATATAGATCCCGATGACACATCTGAATTTGACGCGTTCGAGAACGATTACTACCGAATATTAGGAAAGCACATGATTTAATAGACCGAAAGGGCAATTCTACGAATACCGACAATCTTAATTGCATAAAATTACCGGCTTTAGAGTTAGCGACATTTGACGGAACGTTTAACAAATGGTTAGATTTTCATAGTCAATTTAAATCCGCAGTACACGAAAACCCTAGTATATCCGGGACACAAAAATTTCAATACTTGCGTTCTTGTTTAAAAGGCGAAGCTCAAAAGATCATCAGCGCTTTATCATTCTCGGATAAAAATTACGAAATCGCGTGGAAGGCATTAATTGAAAGATACTCGAACAATCGTATCATCGTTCAAAACCACGTAAAAACCCTTATGGAATTACCAGCATTACACAAAGAATCAGCTACTGAAATGCGCAAATTAATCGACACCATCCAATCGCATTTGCGTGCTCTCGAATCTTTAGGTGAACCAGTCGATAAGTGGGACACTTTACTAATTTATACAGTTACGTCAAAATTAGATCGCAACGCTCATAAAGAATGGGAAAAAACAATTACGGGTCGAGATATGCCTAAATTAGAAAAGCTTTTTTCGTTTGTGGAAGATCGTTGTCAAATATTAGAAATCACAGCCATGAATATCAATAAGACTACGTCACAATTTCCGAAAACTTCCGACGGGACAATGCCCAAACGGCATGCGTTTTCAACAACCAGTTTCGAAGGAAGCTGTGTCATCTGCAAGAAATCACATCCTTTACGACAGTGCGAAAATTTCTTGAAGATGAATACAAAGGAGCGGGTAGAAGTTGTCAGAACAAACCAGTTGTGTTTCAATTGTTTCCGGGCAGGTCACCGAAATGACCAATGCAAAGGGTCGAACTGTAGAAAGTGCAATAAAAAGCACAATACGCTTTTACATTATAACGAAAAAAGGGACACCATAAAAATGAATCACGGCAAACTACCCGATTCCGCATCTACGTCGGAAGAATTTGAGGAAAAATCGAAAGTTTTTAGTTCATTCGTAGGGTCCCAGGTTATTCTTTCAACAGCCATTGTGAATTTTAGATCCCGTGATGGTCAATTTATCCCCGCGCGCGTGTTATTAGACAACGGATCACAATCAAACTTTATGACTAAAAAGTTCGCGCAAAAATTAAAACTAAATCTACGATCGGTTAACATACCGGTTGCCAGTTTGAGCGCTTTAGAGACCAGAGTAAAGCATGCGGTTAGGACACAACTACACTCGACTAACGAAGGTTATAAATCTACGGCAGAGTTCTTAGTTATTGAACAAATTTGTGATCTTATTCCGAATGAATTTATCAATCGTACAGAACTCCTCCGAATTTGCAACTCGCGGATCCAGAATTTCAAAAACCGCGAACGATCGATGCGTTACTCGGTGTTGAATTGTTTTACGATCTGCTCTGTGTCGGTCAAATCACGATCAATGACCGGCAAGTGAAATTGCAGAAAACGAAATTAGGCTGGATCGTTGCAGGACGAGTTGAATCGGTTAATAATAGGGCTCCTGCAAGGCGGTGCATGTTAGCAGTAGATTCGATCCAGAAATACCTGACAAAATTTTGGAATATTGAAGAATTGCCAGAGCAAAACTTCCTCCCTGATGAGGAAATTAAAGCCGAAGTGTTTTTTAAAGAAAACACAACTCGTGATAAATTATCGGGGCGCTATATCACTCGACTACCATTTAATGATAAAATACGAGAATTAGGAGAATCGCGTTTTGCGGCAGAGAAGCAATTTCTATCTTTAGAGAAAAAATTAGATAAGAATCCACCGTTGAAAAAAGAGTACATAGCCAACATGCGGGAAGCTATACAGTTAGGGCATATGGTAAGAATTGGGATAAACGATATACCGCGTAAGCACTGCTTTTTACAGCAACAACCCGTAACTAAGGAATCAAGTGACACAACTAAGGTGAGAATTGTTTTCAATGCGTCAGCCAAGACAAGCACCGGTATCTCATTGAACCAATGCTTACACGTAGGGCCTATTGTACAGAGTAGTAGCTTAGACATTACCTTGAGATTTAGACTTCACCAAATTGTTTTGATATCGGATATCGAAAAAATGTACAAGCAGGTTTTGTTAGATGAAAGAGACACGCATTATCAGTTAATATTTTGGCGCGAACGCGAAAACGATTTGTTGCAAGCCTATAAAATTCCGGTGGTAATGTTCGGCACAGCGTCAGCAGCGCACTCGGCTACTAGTGTTTTGAACAAATTAGCAGAAGATGAGAAAAACAAATATCCCTTGGCTAGTGAAATTCTGCGAAGAGACTGCTACGTAGACGATGTAATTACGGGTGCGGAAACTATTGACGAAGCGTTAAAAATTCGGGACGAACTAATAATGTTAACTAAAGCGGGAGGTTTCAATCTCAGGAAATGGGTTGCAAACAGCCCCTCGGTAATCGACACGTATTTACACAAGCAGTCGAAAATAGACATATTTAAAGAAAACGACACCAAAGCAAAAGCACTAGGCATACAATGGGATAAAGATGCGGATGAAATTTGTTATACAGTTGATCCAAAAAATTTCGATACCCCTATAACAAAGAGGAATGTGCTGTCAAGCATAGCTAAACTTTACGATCCGATGGGATTAATAGGGCCAGTAGCCGTGGTAGCAAAAGTATTAATGCAGGAGTTGTGGAAATGTAATTTAAATTGGGACGAATCTTTGCCGCAAAATTTGCATACTTCGTGGCTAACGTTAAAGAATCAATTGGAATTGTTGAACAGTTTGCGATTCAACCGCAAAACCATAATACAGGAAGCCATACGGGTTGAGCTGCATGGGTTTTGTGACGCAAGCGAAAGAGCTTATGGCGCCTGTGTATATTTACGTTCAATAAACCAAGAAGGGCAGTCATTTGTAAATTTACTATGTTCGAAAAATCGGGTAGCACCAGTTAAATCACTTACGATCCCCAAATTGGAATTATGTGGAGCTCTTGTTCTGGCCCGTTTAGTTAAATTAGTAATGAAGGCACTAGTACGACCTATTGATCGAGTTGTTTTATGGACCGACTCATCGATAGTTTTACAGTGGATCAACACTCATCCAAGCAGGTTAAAAACGTTCGTAGCAAATCGGGTTGTCGAAATAAACGATACTATAGCTTCTTTATCTTGGAGACATGTGACGACACATGAGAACGTAGCCGACTTTTTATCACGCGGACAATTACCGGTCGATTTTTTGAATAATTCCAGATGGAAATCTGGCCCACCGTGGTTATATTTGGAAGAGGCTAACTGGCCGACCAATAATTTCGAGAAGGTCCCTTTAACTGAATTAAAAGTGGTCAAGACGTTAAATTGTAACCATCGAGAATTACTTCTAGAGAGGTATTCGAATATTTCCAAACTTCAACGCATTGTGGCCTATATATTCAGGTTTTACAATAATGGTCGTAGGAAAGGAAATAAAGATCTGGGCAACGGAGGCGCAACGGGTTATAATTAAAGTCGTCCAGAAAGAGAGCTTCGAACAAGAAAGAAAAGCTCTTTTGAAAAATAAATATACTCACAGTAGGGGAAACTTACGTGACTTAAACCCCTTTTTAGACGAATATGGTATACTCAGAGTGGGTGGTCGCCTACGAAAGTCCGAGCTATCGTATTCATCTAAATATCCTATCATACTGCCAAAAAACCATCACGTGACTAAACTAATCATTCGTCAAGCGCACGCTTTAAATTATCATAGTGGAGTTCAAGCCACACTCAATTCAGTCCGGTCATCCTATTGGCCTATAAATGGTAAAGTCATGACGAAATCGGTAATTCGCGAATGCGTGACCTGCTCTAGAGCATCTCCAAATAAAGTTCCCTATTTCATGGGCGAGTTACCGGTAGATCGCGTTACGCCAAACAGACCATTTCTGAATACGGGTGTCGATTACTGCGGACCGTTCTTCATGAAGCAATCTGTAGTTCGAAATCGCGGAAAAGTTAAAGTTTACGCCTGTATCTTCGCGTGCTTCTCTTCCAAAGCCGTCCACATCGAACTAATTTCGGATTTGACCACGGAGTCGTTTGTTGGCGGCTTGCGCAGGTTCTTTGCACGACGAGGTGTGTCATCTAGGATCTATTCGGACAACGCTACAAATTTCCGCGGAGCCAAAAATGAATTTGAACTTTTCAAAAAATCTTTAGAATCAGACAAGAGTCGCACGGCATTGGATATTTTCTTGACGGGAAAGGGGGTCGAATGGCATTTCTCTCCGCCGAATTCGCCACATTTTGGAGGGTTATGGGAGGCCGCGGTCAAATCCTTTAAAACGCTCCTTTTTAAGGCCGTGGGCGACAGACTATATACCTACGAAGAGCTTTTGACATATGTGAATGAAATAGAGGCAGTCCTCAATTCCCGTCCCATATCCCCTGTATCCGATGATCCCAACGATTTGAGAGCCCTCACCCCCGCGCACTTTCTTATCGGAAGCGAATTTGGAAGCTTACCCGAACTGGATGTGACTGCCGTCGCCACAAACCGTTTATCAGCATGGGAATCCGTACAACGAGCCAAACAATACTTCTGGAAGCGGTGGTCCAAAGACTATCTGAACCAACTCCACGTTCGTTCCAAATGGAAAAGTTGCGCCGTGGAGAACATTCAAGTGGGCACCATGGTTACACTGCGGGATGACAATCTACCCCCGCGTCAGTGGAGACTGGGTGGAATAGTGAGTGTTTTTCCGGGTGAAGATGGACACGTCAAAGTGGTAGAGGTGAAGACTGCGTCAGGAGTCTATAGACGATCAGTTTCGCGACTGGCGCCGTTACCAATTGAGTAAGGACAGTTTGAAGACTGTGTAGATGATAGTGACCAGAATTTAAATCTTAAGTGTTTCTTGATGAGAAGACAGTTTGTATAGCTTAAGTTTCTTGAACTAGTTAGTTCAAGGCGGGGTGTATGTTCCGAAATCTAGAATAAGATTTGAGAGCAGGTTCCGGTGTCGGACCCTAGCTCATTCAACTCCTAGGTATATTCCACGAAAGGGACAATACCCAATATCTGGGTAAAAACCCCAATGACTCATCGCCTCCCTGGCATGCCTTCTCACACCATCGTTTCTTTGTAAAATTAGTTTAGGATAGATTTCATTTTTTTTGTAAACGAGTTTAGCACAATATACCGTACAGACAGCATCGTCCACTTTCCTCTGTATTATTACACACAAGAAACTGCTAAAGAATACACGGCTTGTTAAGTCAATCCGTGTGGAATTGTGACCCGATCAAACTCAATTAAAATTCACAGTTCCGTATTTTCTACAATATTTATTGGTTATTTTTCTCGCAATGTTCAAACTATGATGATGAAATTTTAAATATAGATCCATAATAAATGAATGAAACTCAATTATTGTTTTTTTATGATTTTCGGAATACAAATATTCTCCATAAAATTTCCTTTGAAAACTCGTTATACATGTTGTCCCAAAAGTCCGGGTACGGCCTGATAACTTTTGAACGGTTGCAGGTAAAAGGATACAACTTGGTGTATGTTTCTCACACAAAAGGGACTACCTTTTGGGGTCAAGTGTTTGACCCCCTCTGTGGGATGCCCATCCCCCAACTTTTTCAAATGGTAACCCCCATCTTGTGATACACCATTGTAAAGGGCACAAAAAAAGAAGACATTTCACGCAAATCGGAGGTCTTTATCTTAGTTTGTTCAAAAGTTATGGCCCAAGAAAGATGTTTTTTGATCCGCTGCGCTCAATTTCAAAGAATCGCTTGGGATCTCGGAAAAATAAAAAGGGCACCTGAACAATCGTTTACTCCCCTGCCAAAGATGTAGAGATTGTAATGGCTAAGCCACAAAAGATTGTAAAAAACGGTTTTCAATAATTTAATAGATGAGCAGATTATTTTAAAAATAGCATGTAGTTCACTAAGATTGGCTAGGTGCTTATTTGATTAAAGCAAGTGCTCAAACTGAAGACCTCCTGGAACTTCGCAGTGCCCTAAGCGAACGTAAGCAGCTTCTCGTACGTTTTGCAACATTTCCGTAGTGATTATTTGACGATTTCGTGTTTGTTATGATAAACACATCTCAGATCCACATCGCAGGTGGCTGTTATTGTATCTCAACGTTTTTCCCTGTTATCTTGCAATTTCATTCTTGAAAGTTAGCGTTTTGGCGTGGGTATTTCTAGTAATTTTCACGGCGCTCTTTCTTAATTGACTCCTCACACTCACATTTTTCTTTTTCCATGGCTAACGTGAAGTTAAGCGAGAAAGAAAGGATCACATTGTTAATGATCTGTGGTTTTGGCGACAGGCAACGGTCTTACGATGAAGTGCGGGCAGTTTTTAACAATACATTTCATGAGCGATCACCCATCTCAAAAAATGCTGTTAAAAATACCGTCGTTAGATTTTTAGAAACAGGATCCGTTAAAGACAAACCTAGAAGTGGTAGGCCCAAATCGAGTACATCACCGGAAAAAGTCGAAGAAGTGTTGCTAACATACGTTGACACTCCGCGTACCTCTACCCGGAAGGCTGGCGCAATTACTGACATTGGGAAGAATTCTGTGCATCGTATTTTAAAATCTTTTAATTATTTTGCATACAAGTGCCACAGTCTTCAAGAACTGAAAGAGGGTGATGTTGAAAAACGTATCCAGTATTGTGAAAAAATTCGGAATAAGGTTGACGCACAGCCAAATTTTCTCTCCAAGGTTACTTTTACTGACGAGGCGACATTTTTTTTAAACGGCGCCTATAATAAACACAATGATAGATTTTGGACGGATAAAAATCCCCTCTGGATTCAAGAAACGCACACGAAAACTCCTCAGAAGGTGAACGTTTGGTGTGGTATTCTAGGAAATAATATCATAGGACCATTTTCTATTGACGGTAATCTCAACAGTGAACGCTACCTCGCACTCCTCCAAAATGATATTGTTCCCGCGATTGAAAATTTGTCTACAGGAGATTTTCACAACGTGTGGTTTCAGCAGGACGGTGCCCCCCTCATTACGGTCTCATCGTGAGAAATTACTTAGACATCACGTTTCAGAATCGTTGGATTGACAGAGGCATTAGAGTTCCGTTATCAATCGCATGGCCGCCGCGGTCCCCTGATTTGAACCCCTTAGACTTCTTTCTTTGGGGTTTTTTAAAAGATAGAGTATACAAGTGCAAACCGACGACAATTGAAGAATTGAAAACCAGCATTAGGAACGAAATCGCACAAATCACTCCGGAAATGTTGCAAAACGTACGAGAAGCTGCTTACGTTCGCTTAGGGCACTGCGTAGTTCAAGGAGGTCTTCAGTTTGAGCACTTGCTTTAATCAAGTAAGCACCTAGCCAATCTTAGTGAACTACATGCTATTTTTAAAATAATCTGCGCATCTATTAAATTATTGAAAAACGTTTTTTACAATCTTTTGTGGCTTAGCCATTACAATTTCTACATCTTTGGCAGGGGAGTAAACGATTGTTCAGGTGCCCTTTTTATTTTCCGAGATCCCAAGCGATTTTTGAAAATGAGCGCAGCGGATCAAAAACATCTTTCTTGGGCCATAACTTTTGAACAAACTAAGATAAAGACCTCCGATTTGCGGGAAATGTCTTCTTTTTTTGTGCCCTTTACAATGGTGTATCACAAGATGGGGGTTACCATTTGAAAAAAAAAAGTTGGGGGGGATGGGCATCCCCACAGAGGGGGGTCAAACAATTTGACCCCCCCAAAAGGTAGTCCCTTTTGTGTGAGAAACATACCCCAAGTTGTATCCTTTGACCTGCAACCGTTCAAAAGTTATCAGGCCGTACCCGGACTTTTGGGACTCCCTGTATATCAATGAACGCAGAATTCCATTTTCATTAAGTCGTCTGCTTCTTGAAAAATATTTAATTATATTTGGAGGTACATTCTGTGTTGGGGGAAATCGCCCCGAATTTGAAAAAGCCGCTTATCTCCTATGGCGATAATCGCCGAAGAAGATGAACACATGTACATGTTCGAAATTCGATTTTTTGCCGAGATCTTGTAAAATTTGAGGTTATTTTGAAAAATATGCAGATTCAAAACTGCTTAGTTTTCGATTATCTACAACATTCCTTCAGCCCATTTTCCGATCTGAACACATGATTCGTTAAATATTGCAAAAAACAATATTAAACCACTGGCACCAATGTCCATCACCCACCGGCAATCAAATTCACTTGAATTTATCTTTTCTTTCTTCCAAAGTATTTTACCGTCTGTTAGTTCACTTTTTTTTCTCCCGAAGGGATCATTCCTGGATTATATTATGAATTCGGCTTCAGAACTTCAGAACTGTTCTTTCATTTTTCGTTTGTAGGTTAGAAATTTCGATCTATAAATGAATTATACTTATGCAGTCCTATTTTTGTGAGTCGTCGTAGTCCAGAATCTCCTTTTCCGCGGTTTCCTTTTTCGCTTTTCTTTTAATGCGTATGCACCAAATAAAATTGTTAGAGTGCCCATACAAATAGCCACGTGATTGCTTTCCATGTTGACAGCTGCGCAAACGGCAACAAACGCCTAATCGCGAATACAATCGCAGTTCCCGCAAAATGCTTCACGTTCGGCAAATACCGAATGTGTGGGCACCACTATTTGTTGGTTGTCGAACTGTTTAGCATTCGTGCCCGAATATTCCGAACGTTCACTACTCGGCGAATACCGCATGTGTGGCGCCGCCTTTACAGTAGAACTCCAATTATCCGAACTCCGACTATCCGAATCGCCGATTATCCGAATCACAAGTTCCGGCGCATTGCAGTCACGGCGCACCTGTCATTGTTTGTTTTGATTAGTCAGTGTGCTATTGACATTGCTCGAGGACGCTACTCTTTCGCTACTATTGAGAATTTACGCATTCTAAGAAAACTCTCCATCCGATATTTATTGTTGCTATAGGATTAAGTTTAGTTGTGAATTCCCAACCGTTTAGGGTCGGTACAAAAATGTGCACGGAGAGGAGCAGGTAGGGAAAGTACGAGTTAGTTGAGATTGTTAGTCTAGTCCAGGGGTCGGCAACCTTTTGAGTCGGAAGAGCCAAAAATTACTACTTACAAAATTTCAAGTTTTTAAAGAGCCACAAAAAGTAGCTGAGAGATAGAAATAATGCCTAAACCTCGTTAATCGTTTCAGAACATTTTTTTTATACAATAAATAATATTTCCGAATGGAACTAAAGAGCCGCAGCCTCACATCCAAAGAGCCGCATGTGGCTCGCGAGCGGCAGGTTGCCGACCCCTGGTCTAGTCTGTATTCGAACTTCACTTGTTCAAGTCGTTACGTTATTTTAATAATGGTTACATCATCAAAGGTGTAGAATTCATATACCTCAACAGGTTATGGGCCCAGGTCACCTGTGTTGAGCGAAGTGTATAGTAGTGACAAGTGAAAGTTAAACTAACAGTAAAAAGTTACAGCAGCGAAAAGAATCAAAAATGGAAGGTTCAAGTGCAAAGATCGAGAAGCTTCGAGACAAAGAAAATTGGCTTCAATGGCGTTTTGTTATGCGTACGCTCTTGGAAGAGGACGACGATGTGATTGGCGTATGCGAAGGTACGTTAACAAAACCAGAAAAGAATGCGGATAATAGTGAAGCGTTGCTCAAGAATTATTTAAGGGCTGACAAAACGGCGAGGAGATTAATTGTGACATCTATCGAGAGGAAGCCGCTCGATTGTACAAGTGCTCGAGACATTTATGGAATGACAAATCGAGAAATAATGTTTATCGATACTTTGGTTGAACCAACTAATGAATGGTTCTTTGTATTATTTCAATTAAAGGATATAGTATTTGACTTCGATTTTTCATTCTTCAATGGAAAAGATTTCAAAAAGTTTTTGTCAATTGGAAAAGAGTTTAGACACAAAATTGATACAGACTCATATTTTGACATTAACGTCAAATTTGATGATGAAAAATTGGATGAATATATATTAGTTGGATTTGAAACACAACATGTTGGAAAATTTTCTGATAATATCTTTGTAATCTCTGATCCAAGTGATGTAAAGAACTTTTTCGGTCATGCATGTTTAAATGGTGTAGATAATGGTTGTGAGTTTGTTGCCAATAAAATAATTGACACAAATATCCCATTCAACAAAATCTTAGAAAAATTGAACAATCGATTTAGAAAAATAACACTTCATGATGAATATGGTTATTTTGTGAACATTTTGGATTCAAAGAGTGTAGGTAAAAACTCAGTCGATGACACTCTTTATAATGATATTAAAATTGATTTCAAAGATTATAAATTAAACACAGACAGAAAAATTTCAATTAATGAATTCACTTTTTCAATCTGCCGTCATCTTGTAAATTACGGTAAATTAAATTTTGAATATATATCATTGGAATCTATAGTTAAACAAAAGACAACATCTGATAAAATTGATTTAAAATTTGTTAACTGTAGTGGTAGCTCCAATTTTTACAGAGGTTTTACAGTTTGTCTTGAAAGAAATAGTAATTCAATTTCACCATCTATATATGAATGTTCAATGGGAAATCAACCATTAGAAATTATAAATATTGGAAATGAGAACAAAATAAATTGTTTCAAATTGACATTAAATAGTATATCTAAAGTTTCATGTAAACAGATATATCCAATATTGGATCAGGAATACATAGAAACTTTTGATTGTGTAAAAAGTGATTTGAATTTTACAAATGACATGATATCTCCTCATATTAGATATCAAGAAATACCACAAATAGATTTTCTAAATTTTGACAATTTCAAAAATGATTTTGAAAATATATTTAATGAAATAATTGACGGATTTGGAATTAATAAATGGATGACTTATATGGTAGCATTTTTAATCATAATTTTAATAATTTTATTAATATTGAAATGTATTTAATGCTTTTTAGCTAAATAAGAAAATTAATTAAATTAATTATTAAAATAAACAAATATTAATATTCAATTCAATTTTTAAATAAATTTATCAATATGAAGGTATTTTTGGTTTTTGTTTTAATAAATTCCATTAATTCAGCAATTTTGCCTGATCACAAAATGATTATCACTGAAACAGATATTAAATCTGACACAAATGGTAATCATGTTTTAACTGTTAAATTTAACTTTGATAAAATTAGAAATGCTACAGTTGATATACCATTAAATGATCAAGAAAAACAACCGGAGTCGACAGAATTTAGTGAAGAACACTGGCTACTTGTAAAGCGCATAATGAGATATTTGAAAGGTACTGTAGATGTAGGAATACTTTATTGTAAAAACGGAGATTTCAAGGTATATAGTGATGCGGATTATGCTAGTGATAAAGAGACTAGAAAATCAACTTCAGGAATTGTTTGTATGTATTCAAATGCTGCAATTTCATGGAAAAGCAAACGCCAGCAATGCGTATCATTATCTACGACTGAAGCGGAGTATGTTAGCTCTGCATTAGCTGTTAAGGAAGGTATTGGGCTTAAGAAATTACTTAATGATTGTAATATTGATGTTCAAAAGTATAGTTTATTTGTAGACAACATGAGTGCGATAAAACTCATTAAAAATCCGGAATTTCATGACAGAAGTAAACATATTGATGTGAAATATCATTTTGTACGTGATTGCTATGAAAGGGGCGAAATTGATGTTAATTATGTTAAAAGCGAAGAGCAGATAGCAGATATTTTTACAAAGGCTTTGCCCAAGCCTAGCTTCATGTATCTTAGAGATAAGTTAGGACTTAGGAGTAAGCGAGACTTAATTATATGAATGAAATGTATTTTATGTAGAGGATGTAGAGTTCTAGGGAGGGTATTGAGAATTTACGCATTCTAAGAAAACTCTCCATCCGATATTTATTGCTGCTATAGGATTAAGTTTAGTTGTGAATTCCCAACCGTTTAGGGTCGGTACAAAAATGTGCACGGAGAGGAGCAGATAGGAAAAGTACGAGTTAGTTGAGATTGTTAGTCTAGTCTGTATTCGAACTTCACTTGTTCAAGTCGTTACGTTATTTCAATAAAGGTTATAGTACATCATCAAAGGTGTAGAATTCACATACCTCAACAGCTATGGCTTACTTTTGTTTGTGCGTGCACAATACTGTATTGTTTTTATACCATGGCTTCGAAAAGAAAACGTGTTGTGCTATCGTTAGAGGACAAACTGAAAATTATAGAGCAACTCGATAAAGGTGTAACGGGTAAGAAGTTGTCTGAGATTTATGGTGTTGGACAAGCAACAATTTCTGACATTAAAAACAGTAAGTCAACACTTTTAAACTTTGTTTCGGTGCTTGAAAATGATGACGGAAGTTCCTCCAAGAAAACAATGAAGACAGCAACCAACAAAAATTTGGAAGATGCCGTGTTTAAATGGTTTTTGCAGCAACGTTCTATGGGAAATCCGATTTCAGGTCCAATTCTTTGTGAAAAAGCCCAAATCTTAGCAGAAAAGCTTGGTCATTCATCTTTTAAGGCTAGTAACGGCTGGGTAAGGAATTTTAAATTCAAGCATGGTGTACGCGAGTTAGATTTGGCTGGTGAGAAGCTTTCAGCAGACTCTGCAGCTGCTGAAAATTTTATTGAAAAATTTAAAACTGCATCAGAATTCTATGATCCGGAGTTTGTTTATAATGCCGATGAAACAGGCCTTGTTTGGAAAGCATTACCAAAAACCACTTTGGCTTCTAGTGCCCCTGGACAAAAGGTCAGTAAAGAACGTGTTACAATGCTTAACTGTACCAACTCCACTGGAAATCATAAACTGCCACTTCTTTTGATAGGAAAATCAAGAAATCCAAGAGCATTTAAAAACGTAAAAAAACTTCCACTCTTCTACAAAAGTCAACCCAAGGCCTGGATGACTGCAGCTTTGTTTACCGAATGGTATGATGAAGTGTTTATTCCTGAATTGAAAAAGCACCAAAAATCGGTGGGAAAAGAAGGCAGTAAGGTGCTTTTAATTGTTGATAACGCACCCACTCATCCTACATCAGAACTGTTGGAAAGAGAGAATGGGCAGTTTAAAACGACGTTTTTGCCTCCCAATGTTACAAGTTTGCTGCAACCCATGGACCAGTCTGTTATTGAAACAATGAAGCGCCATTACAGAAGGCAACTGCTGAGAAAACTGCTGATCGAAGGTGCTGAAGATGAAGAATTGGTTTTGGCAAATCATAGCAAAATAAATTTAAAGGACTGCTGTTACATGGTAGCGGAAGCTTGGAGTTTGGTTACGGCAGTGACGCTAAGACGTGCGTGAAATAAACTGAAAGGCCTACCGTCTGAGTAGAACAAAAAAAAAATCTGAAGAAAATGAGAAACAAGAATATGGAGAGGATGATGATGATGAAGATGCATTGTCTCTAGAGGAAATAAGAAAAATGATTGTAAAAATTCCTGGTGGTACAGAAGTAAGTGCTGAAGCTTAGGAGAGTGGATGGCTTGTGACACGTCTGACCCTGGTTTTCAAATTCTCAATGACGTAAGTTGTAATTGTTGTAAGTGTGAGAGAAGATGTTGAAGTGGAAGTGGAAGAAGAACTTTCTGCTGATGTTGAAGTAAACGCTGGACCATCAGCTAGTGAAGCATTTGCCGGCCTCGAGACTGCTTTGAAGTGGAAGGAGCGTCAGCCCGAGTGTGACGACTTGTAACTGCTCACCGTCAAGCGAATGCGTGACCTGGCTGCCCGAAAACGGTTGAAGACCGCAAAACAGCTTACATTGACGGAGATGTTTAAAAAACAATGATTTTTATTTCTAAACTTGTACATATGTACATTTTATTTATATTTAGAACATGTGAAAATTTCATGTTTCTTTCATTTAATTGAATAAAAAAATAGTGCAATATCAAAACGTAGCTTTTATTCTTTCCAATGGCAATCTTTTTTTTAAAAATCCGATTATCCGAATGGGTCCCGGTCTCCATTAATACGGATAATTGGAGTTCTACTGTACCTACTTCGAAATTTTCACTCGGGTGTCATAAAGAAAACAGTATTCAATGTAACAAAAGTTTTATTAAATTTTGGTATTTAACTCTTTTAATATTGTGTTCATTTCCAGTTTATAAAATTTGTTACAATATAATTTTAAATTTCTTTAATATTTATATTTCTTTTAAACATGGAAAAATGGTAGTTTATAGAGATATACATTCTAAATATATCTTATTTTCTGATGTTAAAAGTAATAGCTATTTTGGAAACTTGAGATATGTACTTTTTGAGATTTTATATGTGTAGCAATAACTCGGGGGTGCTTGCCACTATATTCTGTCGAAGTCGACAGGGGTTTTTTGTTGCTTTCATTATTTCGTTATTATTACTCTAGAACGCGTCCCCACTATGGAGACACTGTGATCGCCGCGTTAATGATTTCGCACGTCCACGAAATCCATTAGTCGTGTTTTTGCTGTAAGATTAATTAGTTATAAACGTTGCTTTTGTCGACCGGCGATCGAGGTTCTTTGCTGCGATTCATATGAGACTTGTTGTGATCGTAGAATGATTTTTGTTTTTTTTTTTGTTGTGAATTACAGTACTTTTCTGCATCAACGCTACCTGCGTTTTATTTAGTCGAACGGACTTATATATGTATACATTTCATTTTATTTTACAAATTGTATTTTTCTCTTTTTCAATCTTAATTTTGATATCAAATTTGGTAGTTAAAAGAAGAAGATATTTTACATTTCCTTTGAGTTACTGGATGGGTAAAACTGTAGGAGTAAAGATGGAAGGTTATATTCCAGCTTGTGATACTTTAATAAATTCTGATAATTGCAACATGTTATATAATCAATCACTACCATTTAATAGTGATATAATAAATATAGAAAATTCAAGATGTGAATCTATTCACGGAATACCAAATTCAGTTAAAAATGATTTAACTACCACCGTTATTCAATTAGATTCTGATACATTAATTGCCGAAGATTGCTCAGATTCAGAATCTTGTAAAAGTTAAAGAATATATTCTACAAAAATTCATTTGTATAATTCCGTCAATTATTATTTTAACGACGACGATAAACGCGACGATGATCAGGGAACGCCATCGGAGAGGGGCGCAGGGGGCATGGTCTCGGAGAATATTCCCAAAAGTACGTACCGCAGTCAGTTACGTTTGTAATGTCATACCGACTGTACGAATACGAGTTAATCATTAAAGACATTAAAGGCATTAATGTATATGCCATATACTCTATAGGTGAGGCAAAGGTGTACTAAGCCTTGGTGCAGTACCATAGATTGGAATACCTAATACAGTGGCAACTTCAATAATGGTGCAGTACCATAGATTGGAATACCTAATACAGTGGCAACTTCAATAATGTTATCTCTTTTTTATAAAAATTAATATCGTAGCTGAATAGTCGTACCAAAGAATATATACATACTGAACAAGAAGCGTCACTCTCGGTAATTTAGGAACAAAATCGTACTAACAGATTTTTGTGACCTTGAGCGAGTTTGGTGAGCCTGCGCACTAACAAAACGCTAGACACACGAACTCAGGAATTTATTCGAATTGATTATCGTTAAGTCAAATGGGATGAAACAAATCAGACATGAAGTTTTGATTTTTGATTAACACAATAAGTTTTTAACGAAGAAAAACCATTTATCTCACGTAACTTTGGAACATATTTCCGTCGTCCCCTTAAATCCGGTCCTGGCAAGTTTTAAAGGTGTTTTAGCGCCAAAGTGAAATCTTATTTCTTATTGGTGCGAAATCAGCTGTTTATGTCAATCCGTTTCATTTGGTGAACGTGCGCACTAAAAATCCTATACGAATTTTGCGTGGGAGTGACGCTTCTTGTTCAGTATGTATATATTCTTTGGTCGTACCTAAGCGATGAATCGGATCTAGGGGAGAGTGGGGAAATCACGGACGGCGGGTAATGGCCGACGCATAGGTTTAAGTATGTTAGAAAAGGACAGGAGATATTTTGAATGACGCAATCATAAGTCGACCGCGCACCCAGTGCCAAACGAAAAGTGTTAAAGTGAGGACGCGCTCGCGCTTCAAGGTAAGTCAACCTAATGATTTTTCAATAATTTCATCTAATTTTTGTGTAAACGTAGATGTGTGCTTCTTACTGTACAAAAAACTTAGGAGCATGGTGTTTTTTTTTGTGAAATACCATCTAATCGAACAATGTTTTAAAGCACTCGTATCATGCACCGCATGGTTCTAACCTCAAATAAAATATTTATATTGTGTTTCTGAGCAATGAGAGAGATGAACAACAAGTTTATTGAGTGCTGCATTTTTATTCTAAAATATGTCGCTAACAGTTAAATACTGTAACCAAATTTTTATTATAATAAAAAGACAATATTTCACTAATACGTAAATCAGTTTAAAATAAATACATGAATGTATCTAGGTGTGCTTAGGTGTAGATATAGTTAACAGGCCGGATAATTATTTTTTACCACAATTAATACATAATATGAATACATTATTTCTGATACTGACAATAAATATAAATTGATATTTCAGATGCCAAGACATTACCAAAGAAAGACAGAGACCAAATATAGATTAGAGGACTTGGAGAAAGCCATTAAGGCTGTCAAAAACAAAACACTTTCACTAGGAAAGGCTGCTATTACTTATTCTGTACCAGAAAGCACTATACATGACTACCTTAAACATGAAACTATTAAGGCTCCAAAAACTGGAAGAAAGGCTACATTTTCTCAAGAACAAGAAGAAGAACTGGAGGACCATATCTTGAAATGCTGTAAACAATTTTATGGTTTAACTATTGAGACGGTCCGCAAAATAGCCTTTAAATTTGCCGAAAGTAATAATTTAAAATTTTGACAAAAAAACCCAGATGGCAGGAAAGGACTGGTTCTATGGGTTTAAGAAAAGGCATCCCAATATTTCGCTTCGTAGACCTTCTATTAGCAGAATTATAGCCTTTAACGAAACGGAAGTTAAAATATTGTTCGATAACTTGGAATCGATGCAATTAAAATATCACTTTGATGCTAATCACATATATAATATTGATGAAACCTGCATTTCTAATGTGCAGAAAAATTCCAGGACACTAGCTCCAAAAGGCCAAAAGCAAGTTGGTATGATAACTAGTGGTGAAAGAGAAACTACAACCACAGTTGTTTGCGCATTTAGTGCCGCAGGAAATTATATTCCTCCGTTTTTCATTTTTAAGAGGAAAAGAATGAATGCTCAATTATTGCGTGAAGGCAATTCTGATATGATAGCAGCAGTTAGCGATTCGGGTTGGATAAACGAAAACCTATTTGTAGATTGGTTACATAATTTTATATCTTATGCAAAGCCATCTCTAGAAAAACCAATTCTACTTGTTTTAGACAACCATGAAAGCCATGTTAGTCTTGCTTGCTATCTGCTTTGTCGCCAGAATGGAATAGTACTGTTATCTCTTCCACCGCATACGTCACATCGAATGCAACCTCTGGATTTAACATATTTTGGGCCCCTCAAGACTGCATATAACCGTGAATGTGACTTATACATGGCTTCCAACGTAGGCCAAAGAATTACTCAGTATGAAGTTGTCGAACTTTTTACTAAAGCTTTCAATCGAATCAGCAATATTCGGAAAGCAGCAAGTGGATTCCGGGCAGCTGGTATTTGGCCATTCGATACAACGAAATTCGATGAACAGTTCTTAGAAGCAACATTGCCTGATACTCAAACAATATTGCCGTCCAATGTTCAAACACCAGAGGCTCAAGAAGCACAAGCATCAAATGAGAAAGAACACGTTACACCTGAGGCTATAGCTCAGTTGAACGAATCAATTCCACTTCAGGAAATTGTTACTGTTCCCCAAATATCACAACCCAAAACAAGACAAACTTCTAGAAAGAGACATTCAATTATAATAACCAGCTCCCCCATGAAAGATGCTTTAGAAGAAAAAGAACGAAAAAGGAAGAAGAAAGAACAGATTAAAATTAATGAAAAGATTGACAGTAAAAACAAAAGTAAAAAAGGCGTAAAGAATCTGAAAGCATTAAAAAATGATGTATGCAATAAAAAAGAAAACAAAAAAGCTGAATCAAAGAATCAAGAAGAGTATTTTTGTCTGATTTGTAATGAAAAATATGTACAACATATAATGTGTTAAAAATATAGATTATGGGCCCATGAGAAGTGCACAACTGGGGAAAGCAGTTCGAAGGGCTTTGTATGTGATTTTTGCGCTAATTAGAATATGTTCGGGATTACCCCGCTCAGCATCCGCAATTACCCCACATGCTGTGGGGTAATCCCGAACACCAGATGTTTTGTTTTTTCATTATAATTTGATTGTTTAAAAAAATATATCACTGTTGATTATAAAAACATAAGGTAGATTAGTTTAACTAAAGACTTATTAATAAATAGCTTTGATTACTTAATTTGTTTTCGTTTTATTTTAGTTTTCCCTTAGGTGTTCGCAATTACCCCCCTCACCCCTACTTTTGGAGTTAACGAGAGCGGTTTCTCCGAACCCTTTGAAACAATTTATACAGCTGAAGAAAGTTATTCTTCGTTATTTAAAAGATAATCCTACGAATCATGTTCTAAAGCAGAAAGCGATTGTTGATCTACACCAAATTCCCATAATGCAGAAGAATAATTAAATCTTTGAAAATTATCAATTTTAGAAAAAATAAACGACCACCTGAAAAAGAAAGACAAATTAGCACAAGAAACTAGAGATTTTTACTGGTAAATAATTAAAAAATTTCATATAACAATCTGTCATGCCGTTGTGCTTGCTCACATTCAGTCCCCATTTGTCAACCACAAAATTCTTGGAAAGAACAAATTTATTGTGGCAATTCCCTGAAGGTTTTTTCTGGGGACTAATGTGAGTAAGAATCTGCGAAAGGGCCTCTTCGTCGGCAGGCAGTCAGAGTATGGACTTCCTACGGAAAAGTTGCGAATAAAATTTGTTCTGTAAAACACAAATATAGCGATCAAGGTATCACGGGATGATGGCGAGAGAACTGACGGAGTAACCTTTGCATCATGGGAGAATGGATAACGCCTTCTAGCTCTTGTACCCTCATACCTTTCCCATACTTCACAAACTGCTGACATTGCTTGAAAGAGAAAACACGATAAATATTCCAAGTTGAAGTTGGACAACTTTATATTCATTCCATTGGCATTTGAAACCGTAGGTTAGGTAGAGAAGAATAAATTCCTAAAATTAGTGGGTGCTCATTTAATTAACGAAACGGGAGAAACACGAGCAAAAAGCTTTCTATACATATAACCAATTATCACTAGACCTACAAACGCGGAAATGCAGCTAGTGTACGAAGAACATCTCCCCGAAAATTATAATTTGATGACATTTATAATACTGGTTGCTCCATTTTTTTCAGAATTCTTGTTAAATAAAAACACTATGTTTTAAAAATTATAAAAAGTGGGTAACTTAAGTTGCTAAATTTTGTAAAAATAGTTAGATAACCTAAGATAGTAAAAAAAAGTTGACTCTCAAACAATTCATGACAATAAATTAAAGTGAACGATTCAGTCGACTCATATTCAATCATTTCAAAAACAGCAGCAAGAGAAAAAGTCAGTTTAAAGCATTCCAAGAGTTCTGTGATACGAGAATGCATAAAATTCTAAGACCGGCCCAAACAAGGTGGCTTTCATTATCAAGTGTCATCAATAGAGTAGGGGAGAGGGTGGCAAGACGGGGTAGTGGGTAAGACGGGGTACCCAGCGAAATTCATAGTTTAAATTGACCAATCACGATCGTTCATTCATCGTTCGATGCGCCGCCATGACACTTGTCAGTCGCCCGGTAGTTAGCGGTTCAAAAGTGCGCCGGGTTAAAAAAATTCAAAAAAAGTGTTTTATTGTAATTTGCAATTCATATTTTCTTCTGGTTTGACACGCGACTGTGCTTTATTAAATAACGTTAGCTGGTGGGGTGTTGCTGTGATTGACGCTTAAACTAATCTATAATAAGGTAGGTATTGTGTTTCCTTAAGATTGTTGGCTGTTTCTTTTTGTTTTTTTTTTTATAAAATGGCTCTGCAGGCGAGATAAGGTACCCCATCTTACCCCCACTAAAATAATTTTGTTCTTGTTTGTTTCCCGTAAAAATTAGTCTGTTTTTTGGGAGCTTATCATAGTTTCTCTTTTTAGAATGGTTCGTAACTACAAACGCAAGACTGACAGAGGGTCGTGGTCCGAAGAATCCATGCGGGAAGCAGTTCAAACGGTTTTGGATCGAAAAATGGGTTATTATAAAGCAGCTAAACTTTTTGATGTGCCACAGACGACATTAGAGAGAAAAGTTAAGGCTGCTCGCATAGTAGTGAACGAAACATCTGATTAAAATTTACCCATACCACTTAAAGTACCATTGGGTCCTAGGCTGCCTGTTTTTTCTGTGTCTGAAGAAAACGAGCTTTGTGCCTATTTATTAGAAATGGAAGAAAGGTTATATGGACTTACGGTTAAAGATCTAAAGACATTAGTATACCAGTTAGCAATTAAAAATAATAAGGATAATCCATTCAACGCTGAGAAAAAGGAAGCAGGTAGAGAGTGGATACATGGCTTCCTAAAACGACACCCAGAGCTTTCAATCAGAAAGCCCGAAAATACATCTGCTGCCAGAGCATCTGGTTTTAACAAAGTTGCAGTCGAAAAATTCTTCAATTTCCTCGGGAACGTGTACGCTGAGCACCAACTAACTCCTGACCGTATATTTAATTGTGACGAAACGGGGGTTTCTGTAGTACCAAAGACAAATTGTAAGATAATCGCTAAAAGAGGACGGAAACAGGTTGGGGCCATAGTTTCAGCAGAACGAGGACAGACTGTAACGGTTGAGATACGAGGGTTGCCACTTAAGTTTTGAGATATGGCAACACCCATGATGATACGTCAAATCTGACACTGTTATCGTAAAATTTGACATTTTCATAGTCGACGTTACTCAGAACGTTTTATCATACGAGTTCGATTTGAGTTATCCACAGACACTTGAAATATTTATCTCAGTTCAAACATGGACTTTAAGCGCGAACATCTCAGAGCGATGATTTTTTACGACTTTCGACGTGGATTAAATCAACAGCAGTGCGCCGCTCAACTCGCTTTGACTTTTGGTGGTGAAGCACCATCTCGAAGCACCGTGTTTCGTTGGTTTTCCGAATTCAAGCGTGGTCGCACTTCACCGCAGGACGACTTTCGTGAGGGTCGTCCAAAATCGGCTGTTGTGCCAGAAAACATCGATGCTGTGCGTGAACTGATAATGAAAGACCGTCATGTGACATACTGTAAGATTGAGGCAAACTTGGGCATTAGTTCCACTCGCATACATTCAATTTTGCATGAGCATTTGGCCGTCAAAAAAATTTGTTCTCGTTGGATACCGCATAACTTGACAGTGACTCAAAAAAAAGTTCGCGTCGATTGGTGCGAAGAAATGATGGAAAAATTTAATCGCGGTGCTTCAAAAGACGTTTATAAGATCGTAACAGGTGACGAATCATGGATCTATGCATATGAACCCGAAAGTAAGCAAAAATCGACTGTATGGGTGTTTCAAAATGAACCAAACCCAACAAAAGTCGTTCGCGCGCGGAGCACTTCGAAACAAATGGTTGCCTCTTTTTTCTGAATAACTGGTCATATTGCCACCGTTGCTCTAGAAAAACGTAGAACGGTTAATTCCGAATGGTATACCAGCATTTGTTTGCCAGAAGTGATTGGTAAAATTAGGGAAACCAACCGCAGAAGAAGAATCATTCTCCACCAGGACAATGCAAGCTCACACACATCAGCCCAAACAAAGGAGTTTCTAAGTAGTCAAAACATCGAATTGACGGGTCATCCACCATACAGTCCTTGCTTAGCATCCAATGATTTCTTTTTATTCCCGCTGATCAAAAATAAATTGCGAGGTCACCGTTTTTCTACACCTGAAGGAGCGTTTGATGCTTTCAAATCGCATGTTTCGGAGGTACCTTTATCGGAATGGAGAAAATGTTTCGACAACTGGTTCAAACGAATGCAAAAGTTTATCGATCTCAATGGAGAATATTTTGAAAAACAATAAAGCCATTTCCACTTTTAAACATTTATTTATCTCAAAACTTAAGTAGTACCCTTGTATGCTTCAGTGCAGCTGGAAACTACATGCCACCTATGCTTTCTTTCCACGAAAAAAGATGAATCCATAGCTGATGATGAATTCGCAAGCTGGTGCTTGGGGCACGTGTAGTGATTCGGGGTGGATTACTTCCGAGCTATTCCTCAAATGGTTTAAGAGATTTGTGATTTTCAGCGGAGCGTCTAAAGAGAGACCCGTGCTTCTTTTACTGGATGGGCACAGCACTCACACTCAGAATATTGATTTGATCGATGAAGCCAGAACTCATGGTGTTATAATCTTGTGTTTTCCTCCACACACAACACACCGTTTACAAGTAGCGGATGTTGCGTTCATGCGACCATTGAGCGTTTATTATGAACAAGCAGTTACAGCCTGGTTGCGTTCTCACCCTGGACTAGTCGTTACTATCCGCCAAGTTGCTGAAGTCTTTGGAAATGCTTTTGTTCAAGCAGCCACTATGTCTACAGCAGTAAATGGATTTCGTAAATGTGGGATTTGGCCGTATAATCCAAACGTGTTTTCCGAAACAGATTTTGCCCCATCTTTGACAACGGAGATCCAGTTAAATGACGGTCAAACTTCCACAAACCGAGAAGTACTTCAAGATATAAGCAATGTCACTACTGCCCAAACTTCAGACGCTGTACCTGCGACAATGGCTGATACAGACACAATAGCTGATAATGCTGCGACTTTTAGCAGCGACGTTGTTGATGACCCTTTGCCAGGGTGTTGCCACTGGAGTCCCAGGCTAGCTAATCAGGAATCAGCACCGTATCAAACTAAAGACCAACCGGAGACATTACAACCAGCTAATGTGCCCACATGCGATAAACCCGACAGTAGCTTTGTTTTGACTTCTCCAAAACAACTCATTCCACTTCCGCTTACCAAAAAATCCTCTCGTGTTGCTAAAAAGCGTGGAAAAACAGCAATTATCACGTCGTCACCCTACAAACAAGAATTAGAAGTCATCGCCCAGAAAAAAAAAGATACCGAACAGAAAAAACTAGAGAAAATAGAAGCAAAACAGAGAAAAAGTGAACTTAAAAATTCCGTTTCCATTGAAGGGTGGATATCATGCTCATTGTGTGGAAGATGGGCTCATAATAGCTGCGCAGGAATAGATGATGATGATGACGAAGTCTGTGAGTTCCGCGAGCATAAATAATCATCTGTCTCTGTGATTATTCTCATCACCCCATCTTACCTCAGGGGGGTACCTCATCTTACCAGCACCATGGGCAAAATACCTTGTTTTTTATTTTATTTTTTTTTCTCAAAAATGTTTTACCAAAAGTTCCTAATGACACCAAATATTTGAATAATAATAATTAGTTGTTAATTAAAAAATAAATACGATTGTTTCACTATGTATTCTTTTATATTATTGGCCTTTAAAGCTTAAGTACCCCATCTTACCACCCTCTCCCCTATTAGGGCAATGGAACGCTTTAAGACTCTACTTTGATGGCAAGTGGTTAGGAGACGATGAGTGCATCGAAATCCGTAATCTTCTGAGGGGCCCTTTCAGAAGGCTTACTTCAACTTCCTCTCTTGGATACTTCCAAAATTCACTAGAGTTAATGCTTGTTTTCAAAGCGAGTCTGTTTTAATAACAAGTATGTATTTGAAAATGGAAGAACTTTATAGAGAGTGCCTGCTTTCAATTATGCTTCTTTCGGTAGCATAGATCCCACTAATGAGAGCAAACATCTTCGGCTTCAAGATATGTATCTGTATCTTGGTCTTCAAAAGCAGCTGTCTCCTCCTGAGGTTATTACTACCAAAGACTCGATCAGGAAAGTGCAGGAAAACGGCAAAAATTTTATCGTCAGATCTACAATGGAAATCAGAATAGATATACTTTGAAGGCCCAGTTGTTGAATGGAATATCTATTTTGAGCAATCGAAATTATCTGCATCAAACGGATGGAAGACCTAATTTATTGTCATCAATATTGATGTTACCAAGAATTGCCCTGGTTCAAGGCTATGCGTAAATTTCTTTCAGAATATGAACGTTCTTGTTTGAAATGCCTTAACTATAAGGACACATCTAGTAGGAAATCCAAATTCCTAAATCCAATCGAGAAAATAGCTATTCCATTTAATAGTGTGCATATTATTTCATTGAAAGTAAGCATAAAAACAAACAAATATTCGCCATGATTGATGGATTCACAAAATTTTGTATAATAGAGCCAGTGAGAAATACAAAAACTAAATGGGTAATTAAGACACATGGACAGCTCATTCGTTTGTTTGGCGTTCCAGTAAGAATAGTAAGCGATCGGGATACTGCATTTACCTCAAACCGCTTTGAGAATTTCTGTATTGAATACGGGGCAATACGGCATTAAACATAGACTGAATGCAGTCGCCACAACCAGGGCAAATAGTCAATGAGAGCGACTCAACCGTATAATCATAAACTCTCTCACAACCACTTGTGATGGTGAAGAGGATAATATGTACGTGGTACAGTCAGTTGAAGAAAGTTCAACAGGACGAGACGTCGAAGTCGTATGTTTGTCAAATTTTATTACATATATATGTATGTCGACAAATTAGGAGACAAACACACAACTCATACAACACAACCAACAGACCAATACAAACAGAAAACTTATAATCACAAGACCAAGACAGCAAATACACGATATTACCTTACATACCACACCTATCTGAAAAAATACAAAACATACTTAAAACCCATAACATAAAAATTGCACATACACCACATAATCAGATTGAATCATTATACACACGGCTAAAAACACCAATACCAACAAATCAAAAATCAGGGGTGATATATAGTATACCATGTGAGGGGTGCGAAAAACAATACATAGGACAAACAACACAAAGACTAGAAGACAGGTTGAAAGGACACAAATACTCCAAGAAGGCAGTAACAGCACTTAACAAACATTGCAAAGAAACAGGACACAGATTCAACTATGAAAACACAACAATCATCACACAGGAAAGGAATCATAGGATAAGGGAAATTCTGGAAGCAATAAAGAAAGACACATAAACAACACAGTAAACGATAGATCTGACACAAAAAATTTCAGTCACTGGTATGGGAACCTTCTTGATGGAGAACATAGAAACGACGGAAACACAGACAACACATAGAGATTCAACAACATTTATGAATAGACTAATGACAGAGACAAAAGTGACAACACGCGCACAAAGAAGTTTTACTGCAAAAATCGAGAGAAATAACGTAGATCATAAATCGAAGTTGGAAAGGTATGATAGAATAATGTAGTAAATTAACCACATGTCGATATTTTCGTATTTCAGTTACCACGCCTTGAAAGTCCGGAAACGTCGTTATTGAACTAATTACAATTAAATCGAATTTTAAAATATTGTTTGAATTGACAAGCACCTGAGAAACCCAAAAATAAAAAACCATCTCAATTTATATGTATGTAATGTTCATATGTTTTATGTCAAGAGATATTGTTTATAATCTCGTCCCAAAAAACCCATGTTTCGATTATACGTACTTTTGATTATCCGAAATAGTCTTGGTCCCAATTGTTTCGGATAATCGAGGTCTTATTGTACATCCATGTGAAAAAGTTACTGAAATTTTATCCGGGGAAAAATATCCATCACTTTCATTTGTTATTCCTCTAGTCTTTGGTTCACAAAACACAATAAATAACAAAACTCCAACAACAGAATTGGGTAACTACCTGAAGGAATATCTTACGAGCTTCATGAAACAGCAACAAAAGCTACTTCCCTTGACCCTGAATTGAAAAAAAGGATTCAAGACAGAAACGCACGCTGACATTGCGCAAACCTGGATCATGAATGATTTAAAAGAGCTTTTATTGGCGGATACCTCAAATTTTCTTCAACATTCTTCTCAGATATTTGTTCAAGCTGAGTCAGCTACAAATATGGAAGACAATATTTGGGATGTTGTCGATATAAAAATATCAACAAGTATCGGAAACTCCCAACTTTCTTTCGAAGCTTCTATTATAAAAATGTACACTGAGTGGCCTCATATCGACCGCAAGCAAGACCCTCTTCAATTTTGGCACGAAAAACAAGGCCTTTTCCCAATTCTTCATAAGCTAGCTAGGTGCGGCCAATAATCCCCATGTGGGTCAGCACCTTGTCGTGGGGTGGGGGTTCAAGTTGTTACGATGAAACCGGGAGCTGTGCCGACAGACCTTACCGAGTGGTCCAGGGGGAGTGACGAAAGCTAAGACTGACCCAAGTGAAGTGAAGTGTGATGAAGCATCGAATTATGGGGGGTGAAAAATGGTTCACATAAAAACAGGAGGACGTTCACGATGCTTGGGGCAGAATTTCAAGTAAATATTGCGACGGCACGATTCCAATAGGCGATCTAAAGAATACAAAAAAAAAACTTAATGGTTACCTTCAGGAAATGCCATGTCAAAGTAAAAGCAAGTGTTAGAACAGGAACCGGAGCCAACGAAGTATTTGTACCCAATTGGCCATTTTATGAGTAGATGGCCAAGTTTCTTTATAAGTTTCTTCATAGCTAACAATTGGTTGCAATTGTTTCAAACTCGCGACATACCGACGTTACCCCGACCCACATACGTCATCTGATGGTTTGGAGAGAGTCCACGGTCGAAGAGAAGGGGAGACAATGCTAGTCTGTAAACGGAGAAGCTGGGTTGCGCTGCAAGGCAATTATCGAGCGATTGCATTTTCCTAGTTTTTGTTGTTAGTATATATTTTTTGTTTTTCTTTAACTTACACAACCGACCATTTTGAGGTGAGTGTATTTCACAAGAATATAATGTTTAATCCGGGGTCGATCTTTAATTGATTAGTAGTTTCGCTCCCGTAATTGTTCCGCATTTTTCGTTTTCTGAGTCAGGCTATTGTCGAGAGCAAACAAAAAGCCGGCGAAGAGTGTGCCGAAAGAGGAAATCAACGCGTACATCGCTCCTAAGGAGTTTTCCTCAAATTTTCTCGTCACACGTTTTACGCGAGAAAGAACTTTGAAAAACTCTGGACGAAGCAAGATTGATTATCAATAATGTAAATAAATAAATTTTTTATATGTATATCAAAATTTTCAATGGCTATGAATATTTATAGGTGTGGTGAAAAAAAGGTTTGTAGATATAACACTTGTTTTTGTAGTATGGAAAATACTCGAACATGAACTAGTCCGGAGCAGTTCGATATTTTAATAGACTTTATGGAACGGTAAAATATAAAGTTAATCGTTAAGGAGAATAATATGTTTTTTTAGGCACGGGGACTTATTTAACCCAGAACCGGGGAGCCAAGGGCGCATAAGGAGCGACCGGTTGTGGGCTGAGAAGTGGAAGAAGGTAAAATCAAGATCATTTTAACAAAATAACTTCATGCACACTCATGTTTCCCGCACGCTTATGCGCTTGATAAACTATTGAAACTTACTAAAATATATAGATACTGTGATGTTCTTTTTACGAGTATCAATGTTTAGGTGTGCACAGACTGGAAGGCAAAGACAAACAAAAAGGGTTTGGCGCTAAGGAGGGAAGATTCGGGTACTGGTGGTGACCCAGCGAGTAAAAGAAGCTTCTCTCATCTTGAAGAGAAAGTGTTGGCCGTAATCGGCGTAACTGCAGTTACTGGCCAACAAGTAAACGAGAGAGGTTCTCATATTAGTTTCCTAGTATTTTTGCATAAATATTGTTTAATTTACAATTAATACATAATTTCATTTAGCTTTTGCTATCTTTACCATTGTTCACATCATTAATAATACTAACAGTACAGGCTTCATTATGGAAGAAATCCTATCACAACAGAGGCTCAGATTACTTATGAGAATATTCGTTTCAATTAATTATATATCTTGTCTTAGGATCCACCAACGGCAAACAGCAGTATCCCCCAAGAGGAGCTATTGATGCTGTTGCATTCAACAGACATCAGGAGGAAGGTAATATGAAAAAATGCTCTATTTTATAGATAATTAATATCCTGTTGGTATCGTGGCAGTAATGGCTCATAGTTTGCCATCACCAACCCCTGAGGCAACCTCCACTCTACCATTGCCGCCCTGCCAGTCTGTCGAGGGCACTACTACTTCTCGGTCGTCTTTCCGCCCTGCCGTGCCTCAAAATGCACCAACCCCTGTGCGCCGGAAATTGCGGGCAAGCCAAACTGCGCTTCAAGTCGTAGTGGATAGGTTCGATCAAATCGAACAATTGCGACTTGAAACGGAGAGACAGCGCGACAAAAATCTCCACGACAGGGAGATGGCCACGCTTCGGCTGGAGGAGGTACGGCACCAAAAACAGACGATACAAACCTATAGGAACATGAGGAGGTTTTTGATGACGCGAAAAATATATATTGTAAGCTTGACAACCAAAACACAACTAACCAACCAAGCAATCCACAAGCAAAATGAACCTTCAAAGAAATCAGCTGGTTCGAAGGGGGCGGACATATTGGATGAGCGATCCAATATGTCCGACGAGCGGTCTTTCTGCAACGATTCGCCGATCGTTGGAATAGCGTGGTACGTAGTGTGCTGGGGAAGAGGGGTGCCGCCATCCACCTGAGAAGGTTGGATGCGGTGGCCACGAAGGACGAGATAAGTACGGCTCTCAGGGAAGTGTTGGGACCGTCATCCGATGGGAAGATTCGGGTGGGTGAGCTGAGGCCAATGAGTGGCGATTGGCAGGCCGCCACGGTCTTCTTGGAGGACGGTCGTGACGCGGAGAGGTTGGTCAATATGAAGATAGTGAGAGTTGGACTTTCTAGGTGCCGCGTTGAGACAAGGGTCGACGTATCGAGGTGCGACACATGCTGGTCGTACGAGCACTTGGCAAGGGAGTGCCGGGGCGAGGACAGGAGACGCGCCTGCTTTAGATGCGCGGACAAGGGTAACAGTGATGGGAAATGCAGAAGGAGGCCTATTGTCCGCTGTGTCGGAAGCTAGGCCACAAGGCTGCGGCTGGAGGGTGCGAACACTTCAGCCGGGCCCTGACACGGGCGAGGAGAGGGGAGATGCTGGGTCGGCGGGGGATCGGTGCGAAAAAACCGCAAAATCAGAAGGAGAGCGCGGCGACAAAAAGAGGACCTGCGGCCCTTACAGGTGAACAACTGAGTGACGGCTCGGATTCCGCAGGGAACGTCCGCAATGATCCAGAGTCAAAGAAGTGAACCGGGGAGTGAGGGGGTAGGCGAAGGTATGAATGAGGGTCTGAGTGAGGGGATGAGGACGAGTCTGAGTAGATGAGGGGGAAGGGATTCGATGAGTGTGGTTAGGTTTTTACAGTCGAATCTGGGAAGGGCAAAAAGTGCCCATGACTTCCTGGAGGACGATGTAAAGAGGCAAGAGGTGGAGATTGTTGTTGTATGCGAACCCAACAAGCGGATTGCGTCAACTTCGGGTTGGATCGTAGATCTAACACGGTATGTGGCGGGTCGTTTGGTGGGGAAAAGGCTGTCGGTAGATGAGGTAACAAAAAGCAAAAGTGGCGACAATTTTGCTAACTGGATAAAATTTAAAAATTTTAATGAACGGGCTCACTGAATTGTAGAATTTCTAGTTTAACAGTAAATATTCCTTGCTGATGACAAGAGACGATTAAATCAGTTGGCCTAGCCAAATGCCAATCGTTACGTTTCCATTCTGTTTTCACGATCGCAACCGCTTAAGCGTTAGCGACGATGGAAAACGCTCAAGTTGGTAGCCAAGTGCAAGCCATCGTGTCAAACGCTCGTTCCGCTGCGTCGATGGAAACGTAGATTTATTTTCTAAGATGAATGGTAGATCGCTGTGCTTTTAGAAAGTGCTTTAGAAGTCAGTTTTCAAGCGCGAAAAAGCTTAAACTGATTTGTGACGGGGCAGGGTTTAACCGAATCGCTCAATTATAATGTAAGTAATTGTATGCTTCACCTTTCAAAAAGTGCAATATATATTTATTCCGAATGGGATGGTAATAAATTATTGTGGATATCAAAATTAATGTTACACTTTTCTTTTTCTGGTTTGCAAAACAACAGAACTCGAACTAGTCCCGAACAGTTCGAAATCCTCATCGATTTTGAGGAAAGGTAAGCAATAAGGTTATTTGTTAAGGGGATTAATATATAGTTTTGCAGCGATGGGGATATCTCAAACCCACAGTCGGGAAGCCAAGGCCGAATAAGGAGTGACCGATTGTGCGCCGAATTAACGGGCCTCCTCAACAACCGGTGGCCGGAGGTAGTGCAAGAATAACGGAGAAATGGAAAAGGGTAAAATTAATTTTATTTTGAAGTAAGAAACGCGGGCCTAGCCACGAGACATTCCCACAGTCGTCGACTGTGTGTCAAACGCAAAATCACCTAGTCATAATCAAATTCTAATCAAAGTGCGCAACTGACTGCTTGGAAAACTTCATTGGCCCATACGTCGAATGAATGAAAATTCTGTTAATCCAACGGCTATACAATTCCATAGAATTTTTAGAAAACTATTATGTTGGAAATTATTTCATTCAAACGGGTTGTTATGATGTCGGGCGAGAAGAGAAAGCGTGAATCAGGTTTTCAAGTAGCGGATAAATATTTATTACTTGATATAATAGAAAAATATTACGATATCGTTGAATCCAAAAACATCGATAAGGCAAAAATACAATTCGTGCACGATTTCCGTTCACCGAGAATGGAAGGTTTTGAAAAATCTGAACATGAAAAAAACCGCTAAACAGTGCATAAAAGTTCAAAATCAGAATAACTTTGAAACAGGTATTTTTACCGATTAATATGAAAGTCTAGGCGGCACAACATTTTCTTGCAGTTTGTGGAAAGTATATTTTGTTATATCGGGTGAAACATCTTGATTAATCCAGTGGAATATCTCGACAAATATGGGTCCTCTGAAAGAATATTCCAGACAAAAGTTGTACAGTTTTTAGGGGGCCATCCGATTCTATGAAAAAATTCTCACCCCCACCCCCTGGGGGACGGGGGAGGGGGGCATCTTAAATGGGAACCCCTATTTTTTATTACGAATTCGGATTCTAAATTGAAAAAGATTTCATTCGGACAATTTTTTTGACTTCGTGACAGATAGCGCTGCAATAGCAAAAATAACATAAAAAGCGGAGCGACAAGAAAATTGTCATTTTTAATTGTCCATTATTGAAATGAAGTGCGTCAGCTTATTGCATATTTTGAACATCTTTTAGCCTTGAACAAGAACGATTTCCAGCATAAATATTGGCGAAAAGATGTTAAAAAATTGCACCGCTTACTTCCTGGAAAATGAAAACAACATGTTTGAAACATTGTGGCGGAAATGAAAACAAACCGTCCTACAAAAATCATAACAGATGTTTTGACAAAATTAAAAACAATCAATTTGCTCACAACGGTTTTAGTTGCAATTAGTTTTCCGGACAGTTCGCTTTTGGCGACCTCTCGTGTAGTGACAATTGTATTATTCGGAAATTAGTCAAAATGGCCGATTGTTCTCCGAATGAAAAAGTGGATATTCTCCTTGTATTAGGAGAATGTCGGGGTTCTTATCGAAGAGCTGAAAGGTTATACCGACGACGTCATCCGAATCACTCAGTGATTCGTCTGATTGAAATTCAATGTAGAAAAGGATTTATTCGACGTGAACGAAGGCGAAACATCATCGATGATCATCGCATGAATCCTCGCTTAATCACCGTTTTGGCGATGGTTCATTTGAACCCTCGCATATCAGTTCGCGAAATTCAAAAAGAAAGTGGCATTCCGAGAGAGACTGCGAGAAGGTATTAGTAGGATAGGATTGATTTAAATTAATTGATTTGTTCCATCAATCACTAATTGAATTTTGTTCCATTCGTAGGTATTTGCAAAATGCAAGGTATCATCCATACCATGTGTCCTTGAATCAGGCATTGAGCGAGCAGGACCATGAACAACGGCGATTGTTTTGTCAGTGGGCAATACAGAAATTGCGAAATGACGAGAACTTCTTCAAGTTCGTGATGTTTTCTGACGAGGCTCCATTCCAGAGTGACGGGTTCTTGAATCGTCACAACAGTCACTATTGGTCACCTGTTAATCCTCGTTGGATGCAACAATGGGCCTTTCCCATGATTTTTTATTGCATAATTAAATGATAAGTCAAATTAACAGATTCCCAAAATCTTCTTCTAAATCCTCTTAGTTTTTATAAAATAATAAAATCGATTTGAAAATGAGGAAATCTGAATTTTAAATTTTATGTATAACCGGCAACATGGGAATGAGATTCAAACCATC